>JAQIWH010000203.1:0-63505 GCA_034695005.1 Cryptops parisi
TATGTATGTATGTTTTGGAGGAAAAAAATCCACGAATTTTCAAAATGGTTGTACTATATATTTTTTCCATTCTCTGCAAAACTTCATCTTTTGGGGATGTTATTTTTCTTCACCTTTTTCATTTTTTGTTATTTTTCACAAATATGTTTTTCTTTAATCGCCACGAGTAAAATCGATAAAGACAACAACACGGATTGCATGCTTTCGAAGCACTTACGTTCATATTTTTTGTTTTTTTTTTAATGTTGCACTTAAATGAATTGTGATTAGTTTTTGTTTTCTTTGTTTGCTTCATGCAAATCCCCTTTAGTGATGGTGTTTTTGAAAAACGAGTTTAAAGATCAATTATCGATTAGTCGTAGTTGTTAAAAAACTATTATTCTTGGTTTCATTTCAGCCCAACATGAGCCAAAATCACATCGAATACTTACTAATAGAATCTTTTATATTAATACTGTACTATGTCGTAAACTAGTACCGTAGTCTCATATGCTACAGGGTTATTCATAATTTAATTTTTAAAAGTGTGTTAAATGTAAATCAATTTTAACAGCTATTATCATTAAACAATATAAAAGTCAAGTGTCTGCCTCTCCCTCTTGACTCTTTCTGTGCCAGAATGTTTCCATGACAACGGTTAAATACAAAGCAAACGTAACCATAACATAACGTAATAAATGTATTACCATACCAACACGAACGTAAGCAGTAAACTATTGATATGAAGTGAACATAAAACACTAACTCTAACGAATGTTGCGAAGCAACATCAGTTAAATCAATAAATTATGTTTATAAATTTAATCAATTGTTTTCCGTCATTTTTGACGGGTTTACAGCTAGTTTCTTACATAAATGATGTTTTTCAACGTAAAGTGCTCACTTTAGTAGTCAATAATATAAGTACTCGGTATGTATATTAAACATGCAAGAAAAGTTTGGACACGATTTTTAGGCCGTAACTCGTCATTTCGATGATTCAGAGATTGGGGGATTGTTAATGATTACATAAGCGATTCTACCTTAGACAATTCTAATTTTCTTGATATCTGATTCTTGATCTTCGTATCTAGTGGTGAGTGAAAAGCAAAAATAAAATAAACGTTTCGTGATTGTTTCACTGGTCGGTATCCCGTGCTATAGCACAAGTAATTTAACATAATGTTAACTTTCACTTTGTTATGGTGAGATGTTAACAGGTTAACTTTGTGGTTAACACTGTTTACACTAAAATAGTTATGGTCAACTTAGTCATCATTACTACAGCGTGGCCCATAAGTCACTAGACCATTTTTATATCGAATAACTTTTTATAATTAATTATTTTTTTTTCAAACTTTCTGGATTATGAAAAAGATTTCGCGTTACTCACAATTTCATCGGCTTTTACGCTCACCTGATTTAACTTCTTCAGAGAATTTTTTCCGTGAAGTCATTTGAAAGTCAGAGTATACTGTAACACACCTCGGACCAACTGGGAATTGAAAGCTAACATCGGTAAATAAATTGAAAGAATAAGCCAACAAATATAATACGACAGATGATGCGATACGCCTTAAAAAGAGCCCGCCGTTGTCAAGAGCAAAATGGTGAAGGATGTAATTTTCAAAACTATAAACATTATTTTCAAAAAGTGTGGAAAAGATTTATAAAACAATAAGTGTGAATTTGATAAAAAATAAATAAGTTATTCGATTTTAAAATGGTCTATTGACTTAAGGACCACCCTGTATTATGCCAGATAAAAGGAAAGAAATAAAGAAAGAACTATCTGGGTTTTTATTTATATTAACCAGTGGTGACGAAAATTATGAAACATTTTAATTCGAAAAAAATCATGATTGACGTTATTTTATTATGTTATTTAATGTGGATTTTTTTTCAATATTATTAAATTATCTGTTTTTTCCACTTCTAAGAAGTAACAGTTTAGTCATGAAACGTCAGAAGTAATTGGTCGTGAAACGAGTTTTACTATTAGATCTCGTGGTTTGTTTGTTTTTTAAAAATTATTTTCAGGTTTTAATCTTTTTTGTATTATTTTTAAATAACATGAAATGTGTCAGTTTGAATATTAGAAACGTAAAAAAAAAATTATTTAAATGTTTTATAAAAGCAGAATAAGAAAGAGATAAGAGGAGAAAAATTCCATCTCGTACATGTGTAGGTTATTGGTTGGAAGTAGGACGAGAAAGGCTTGTCGTGGCACGCGACTCGTTAGTCAAATATGAAGGAAGAATGACGAGGCATAAAAGGGACCAAAGAAGAAGAAGAAAAAAAAATAAGAGACGAAAAAGGGTTAAAAAATAAAAATAAAAAAGGGGGAAAGAGAACCCATTTCCCCCTCCCCTCCCCTAAAAAAAACCTCCCTCATCACCTAGAAGGCTGCGTAATGGTTCGGAAGTAATGCACACGGGTCTTCCAGGTGTGAAGCAATGGATAAAGCAGACGAATGATGTTGAACCATGAATAATGTTCGGTTTTTATTAGGTTGCCAACACATTCGTTGTTTGCCTTCTTCTTTTGTCGACAGCCTGTTTCATTCGCTACTTAAACTTGTTGGGTTGCATAAAAATCGTTTTGCTGTCAATTGTCAAGTTCATGAACGAAAAAGAATCTGTTTGCTGATCTCTTGCGGTTTTTTCTTCTTCTTTATTGCTCACAAATATTAAAATCCGAAACCGCAAAATGATTTAAAGGGTATCGCACCATTTTTTTTTAATTAAAAGAAAAATAGCATTAAGAATTGATAGGAGTTCTAATTATTACATCATCATTCACCTTTTTTGTCATTTATCAATATAATACATTTTTAATACACATTACGGTTTTTTTCATTGATATATTGTTTGGCTTTATTTAGTCTCTTTTTATTTAGTGTATATTTTTTTGTGGTTGAAAGTGAAAATAAGGTGTAAAGTGAAATGATTTTTTTGTGTATAATGTTATATATAATGTGAGTTATTGGCGTCCATGCTAGTTTCATATTGAATATCAGAATGCATAAATTTTAAGTTTTTTGTTATGGTTTGAAATTCTGAATATTGTACATTTCTTTTCAAGTTGGAAAAATAATGTATACTGAGTTCAAATTTAGACGTAAGCAACTTTTGGTAGAATTTAAAACTTTAGTATACAGAAATAAATATACAAAATCAATTGCTGTAAAATAATGAATAAATAAATAAATATGATACCGTACTTACATCTCGTTCTACAGCACGGGTGACGTTGTAGGAACAAGATACCAAAAAAATTTAACCACACGTGTGGTTAAATCTCACCTGCAAAAGATGATCAGCGAGTGGTCAGTGTTCAAAAACTTGCGTTACAGATGCAGTGACAGAAAAATCTTTTACATATTTTTTCAGCTGTGTGTGTTTGTGTGAACATAACGTAGTTTGTTGTTAGGAACCGGTTACTAAGTGCCGTAGTAATAATACAAGTGCCGTAATAATACAAACAACCATGAGAATTACAACAATTCTAGTCTTTGTTGTTAGCAATGAATTACTAAGTAATAATGAAAACACAACAAATTACAACCATTCTAGCACCCATCATTATTGACGGACATACAGTTAGTCTCTTTATATGTTATAAGATTTCACCAATTTCTCACATGTCCTGTATAAAGCCAATGATACCTGTTTTCCCCCTTTTCGATAAATCTACACAACGTGTGTAAAACATTTTCTGTACCAAAAACAGTTTTGTAGATTTTTGAAATCAGATGACATGACGTTATCACTTTCAGATACAATTTCTATAAAACCCTTTTTTAGGGGGGGGGGGAGATGAAAAAATTTATTTTATTCTTTTTTTTTGGGGATATATACAGAATTTTTTTTTTAAGGCTGTTGTAACCGATTTTTCTTTTGGAAAACTGGACAGCAACGTTCCGAGTGGAAAAGTAGATATCAACTGGAAATTCGATTGTGTGTGTTTTGGCATGCTATAAAACCATTTCAGTGTGGTGTGTCCATTTGCTAGAGTGTATTTTTTTTTCTCGTTCCATTTTGTGCGTGTGTGTGCAAATGGATCTGTACGGTAGCATGCCTCGGAGCCAAAGGGATTCGCAAATGTTCTTTGCGAATTTCTATTCCACCCAAGTTCTGGTGTCACCTGAACTGTCACTGGAATCATCGACCCTATTATTATTAAAAAAGAAGAAAAAATGGGGGTGGAAAAAATGGCGTCAGGGAGAGAAGGTCGGTCGTTGAGCAGATTTCGATTATGATAAATCCGCTCGAACGCATCGTGCCTACTAAAAAAGAATAAAAGATGAGAATAAAAAGAAAAGATGAAAAAATAGTAAAGTTGGACCTTCGATAAGATGAACTCTCCTCACGAGATGGATGAACTTCCAATGCTATTGAAATTGAATTTTGTTGTTGTTGGCAAAAACTGTATTCTAATACTGTTTCGTAAATAAGGTTCAACTTAAGTGTATAAAAATAACTGTTTTGCTCGATACATTATTAATGAATTCGTGGTTTATTGGTTTACTTTTATATTGACGTTGTTAGGGTAGGAAATTGCAATCCGAAACAACTTTCTTCCTGTGCTAGAGCAAGTATAACAGTCTAGTAATATGATAACATACATACAGTGTTTAAACACTGTAGGTATTAAACTATGGTATATAATGTTACTTTCTCTGCTTCTTTCGGAAACTGAAACTTTCTATTTGTCTGGAAAAATGTTTCCGTGATAACTAGTAAAAACACACTTGGAACACAAGGAAAACCATAACGACGTGAGTGTAAACGAAGAGAACAATATCTTCATGTGCTATAGCGCGGGTTACTTTGTAGTATTTTTATAATTTAATACAATTTTATATATTTTGAAAAATTAAAATCTGTTACATATGAACTTGGTAATTGTTTATCTAATAATAAACGACTAAAGCGCCTTATTAGCTATGGAAGCGTCATCGTGTGTGAAAATGTTGAAATTGATACTTTGACTGTAACGAATATTGTGAAGCAATGTGAATTAAGACAATGAATAACTACAACGAATGTTGCGAAGCAACATGATTTGAAACAATGAATCACGTAATGAATAACAAAACAACTTTCCCGTCATTTTGGACGGGCTATTTACTAATACTCTTCATATTAGGTTCACTTGTGAGTGAGTGAGTGAGTGAGTGAACTGGGAATTGAACATATACTGCCATCTACGGTCATTTATGAGTTTGTGCTGTATAGTCCAATTCACCAAAAACGCATAAAACGACATAAGCCTTTCGCATAAACCAAAACCTATCCAATGGTAAAAAAAATTGCATATAACTTACGTATAAATAAATAAATTAAAAATTGCCGAAATCATATATGAAATTACTCAATACTCGCATAAATCAAAATATATAATTATTCAACGATTGCATAAATTTTAATTTGCATAAATCAAAACGTGCAGAAATAAAAAATGGAATTATTTTACTCATAACACGCATAAATTAAATATCGAATCACTGGAAAATTACTTTAATTCGCATTAATCGAAACATGCAGAAATTAAAAATCGTTATTTTGCATGATGTATAATACGTACATACAGTATATCTGTATATGACAGTATATTAAAAGTGAAGAACTACATTGAAAAGTTTTTTAATGTACTTGTTTTTAAGATATTTTCAATATCGTAACTTTAATGTACACGTACATAAAAATTAAGTTTACGCCAGTCTATCTGACTGTTTGTGCATGAATCAACATGGCCTACGTTTCAACCGCTCTTTACAAAGCTTGGTACATAGGGTGGGATAGCTCAGGTGGAGGTTATAAGGCTACTGTACACCTACTGTAGGCGATAGTACACATTTAAAGTTCAATAAAAAAATTGATATTTGCGTCCTTTGTATATCCTACCCTAAAATGAGTTTTCGCTTATGTTTACGTGTTATTAAGTAGGTATAAATTAAATATGAAAGAATCTTATTGTTTACATTTTGCCTTGTTGTGGTTTATTTTTTTACTAATTTAATCAGGAATGAAGTTATGGTGGAAAAAATAGAAATATTCAAACGTTTCTATTGAGTCGAGAATATAGAGGGACGTTGCAATTGTTTTATGGCGAATCTAAACTAATACTCACTGATGTTGTGGGTTCCTGGTGCGAAGCACGTCTTGTTTGGCAAGTTGCATACAATAAATAACAACTGCATGGAACGCTTTCCTGCCGAACACAGCCATAGCTACATCTTAGTTACGCTTTCCTGTATGACACAGCGAATAGCTACAGCTTTGTTAAGCTTTCCTGTATATAACAACGAATAGCTACAGCTTTGTTACGCTTTCCTTTATGACACAACGGATAGCTACAGCTTCGTTGAGCTTTTCTGTATAACACAGCAAATAGCTACAGCTTTCTTGCGCTTTTCTGCTGAGCACAGTGAATAGCTACAGCTTTGTGGCGCTTTCCTGTCGAGCTCAGCGCATAGCTACAGCTTTTCAAAGGTTGTTCAACATAACACAAGCGCATTGCTATGGCTGTTCAAGGCATCTGGCCTAACATACAAGTAGTGCATAACTGGCGAATAATTTCAGCTGAAAAAAATTTATTCCTTTTTTTCAATACGAAAATTTATTTTACCCAAATCTGTCGAAACGCATGAAATGACGTTACTTGTATTTTTTATTCAAATTGCAAAAAAAAAAAAAAGGAAAGAAGAGAGAACAAGTTATTATACTAATGCCAATAACGCCTACGTGTGTATCACATCAAACAACACAGTCGAGCTTGATTAACCGAATGACTGGTCGAGTAGTTGAAACGGTTTATCATGTTTATCCACCTGTCCATTAAGCGAATGAAATACAGGCTTCGATAATAAACGGACGAATTTTATTGTTGACTTTAAATACGCCTCCGTGCCATAAACTGTACCAAGTAGGAAAATTTTACCAGGTTATTAAGTACCCCTCGTTTAAAACCCCGGCCTACTTCACTCGTCAATATTTAATCACGTATGGAAATGGTAAAGACAATGGAAATTGTCGAAAGGTGATTATTAGCCATAAATCATGTCCGCTGTGTGGTTAAGCCCGTATTAATTTGCTGTCAGCTTGAATACATCATAAATATTGATTAGGTTGCCGTAGTGAGGGAAATTATTCAAAAGCTGCTTCTTGTGCTTCGACTACAGTACTTTGTACTAAGAGTTAGTGTACATCCCTGTCCGAAATTAGGCTGTAAAACGATGGGAAAAATTGCGTACAACGAATGAATATTAAGCTAACGCAGGTGTTAATTAAACAACGACATCGTTAAACTTCGTCGTCTAATATGTTCGATGCATTAGGAAAATTAATTTATTTTTGTATTTTTTAAATTTTGGTCAAATGTTTTTGTGTGTGTGATTAAAGTGTGAAATTTACAACGTTTGAAAGATTAACAATTTTCATTAATATTTTTTCTTTTTATTGCAGGTAGGAAATTATGTTTTATACTTCTACTAGCCAATTAAGTACTACAAAAATGTAAGTGATATTGTTTTGGAATTTTTATATTGTGTATATTGCGCTGTTTAACGGTTCAATATACAGGGCGATGTTGAGATCATTTTTATTCCGTGTTGAAATTCACTTAATTTTCACAGTTTGAATAATATTGATTGAATCAAACAGCGTTATTGAACGAGTTATCAAATTTTATGTCACTTTTAACAATATCGTGTTGTTTTATATAAGTTATTAGTGATTTTTAGTTTGTTCTATACTTAGTAGTATGGCCATATGACGTACCTTAAAGTTTACTACATGGTACCACATGGCTAATGGTACCACAAATACATTTATTTTATTTTAGTATTCTACGTCTTATAGGAGACAAATAAACTATAAAGATTACATTATTAATAAACATAACAATTAATAAGAATTATAATAGCAATGAAGAATGATAAAAACAATATTAAAAAAATTGCTATAATTAGATAACCTGCTATTACCTTTAATTATTATTATTACTCTATAGATAATAATAACATGAATATATAAATAATATTTTTTGACAGATTATAACATCATTATAATTTTTTTCACTAAGAAAAATCTATATTATGTAGATGGTGTTCAATTTATGCCAGTATTACGTTTTATGCAAACTTCGCATAAAATA
This sequence comes from Cryptops parisi, assembly GCA_034695005.1. NCBI lineage: Eukaryota > Metazoa > Arthropoda > Chilopoda > Scolopendromorpha > Cryptopidae > Cryptops > Cryptops parisi. Next base: position 8,140 of record JAQIWH010000203.1, read on the forward strand.
GAAAGTTTCATGACAAACGTTTAATTACGCGTGCACTACCACACAAAATTGCATAATCATTGATATTTTTTGCATTTAACGAGCATCTAGGAGCATATTTCTCATCGCATATTAACGAAGATTAATATAAGAAACTTGTTTAAACTGAGAAATGTTAAGAATTATTGTGTGAGAGAACATTTATACAAGTGCTTAGCTTACAATATCATCCACTGTATCATCTATTGTTTTTATTATTTGCTCGTCCCATATAAACATAAAATCAATTACAACATACAAATAATTTTATTTTTACTATTGGTACGTTAATTTGAAAAAAAAAACTAATGTTTTTTTTTGTACTTTATTACACACAACTACTTTCAATATTAATTTTTTTTTTAAAGTTTGTTTTTTGTGATATGCGACTTTTGACATATACGACTATAGAATGTCATTCTGTCATTCTATTAGGCAAAGGTAATAAACATGTTTGTTAAGCTCGGGTTGCGAATGGGTAATTTCTGACATCAAGTTGAGACTATGGAATGCAATTTAAAGCAGGGGGGTTAGATTTTACACGATTGATAGAGAACATGGTAAAAAAAAAAAGAAATCGGAAGGAAGTGGCATCGACTTTTTCGCTATCGACAATAGAATATATAAAAAAAAAGGAACGAAAAATGACAAAAGAGAGCCGAGCAGTGTCGCCTCGACCATTGATTTTTTTATCGACTCCATTTTGTTGGCGACAGCATTTTGGTCGTGTTGACCCCGGTGGGCGAACTTTTCACTCGTTGTTTTCCACACGCGTCGTTTGATAAACGAGGGAGGTGGGAGTGAAGAGAATAAGGGGGAGGGGGTGAGGGGGAAGAAGAAGCGAGCAATCGATTCCAATTAATTCGATGGCAGGCGAAAAATGTGCTAACCGACAATTAAAACAAAGTTAGGTGGGACCCCCCAAAAGTGACTGATTAAAACATCCCGTCCGTCTTCCTTTTAATCATCTTTTCTAAGATGGGATCACGTGGGGGGACCCCCTTAAGGTGTGCCAATTTCTGTTGACGTGACGAGATTTTTGGGGGCAATTAATTTACCACACTCTTTGACACATCCCTATAGCCCTTTATTTAGGACCACGAAGGGACGGTGCGTTTAATTACATTCGCCTCTTAACTGTAGGGTGTGTTGATGTTTATTATTTTTTTTTGTATGTTTATGATTGGCAACGGCCAATCTTTGCATGGTCCATAAGTGGCAATTTCGTTCGCAATCGAGTGGTGAAAATGTATTCAAATTCATTCACCCTGCGAGGCTACGACACGTCATTGCGAATGGTCGTTTTCTTTTTCATTTTTTTTTACTCCATTTTATTATTATTATTATTATTTTTCTTTCTTTATCATATACCCATGAATAGTAAGTTGTGCTACCCGTAAAATTTGTCATCAAAGGTAATTTTACGATTTGAAAGTTTTTATAGAGCGAGTTTTATGTAAGGTAATTATCGAAGATTAGCCTTTTTGGATGGATTTTTTTATAGGTTCGGGAAAAGGTGTTTGTCGGGTTGTAAACTTGAACTAGCATCTACAGAATGTGTCTATGTCTGTATGTGTGTGTTTGAAGCTGTAAAAAAATGGAACCGTATTATGCTTTTGGTGTACATAAGTAAGGCTTGTTTCTTGTCAAACAGGCAGTGGTATTACGGGTTAAAACTCATTTTTATAGCGTACTCTACTTTCAACACGTCCGGTGGAAGTCGAATCGTGAAAAGCCTTCTTTGGTATTTTTCAAAGTGCCGACTAGAAGCTCTTTTCTGCTTCAACACCTAAATCTTTAGTAATATTTTTTTTTAAATAGGACAATTCTGTTTTAGAGTTTATGTCGTAATATCGAAATCTATGAGCAACACTTAACTCTATGTTTACATTTTTTATGATTTATTCACGATAAATGATTCTTTTTCAATGCCTATGACTGTTTATTTACATGTTATCTGCAATTTATAAAATTTAGGCATTGTATAAAACGCTTAACCTCTTTCGGCAAAGCATTTTTATTTTAAATGGTGATAGTTCCGATCATTACAAATGAAGAACGGAACGTTTTGAATAGCAATTGGTGTTAATAGTGGATTGGAATTACTGAAAGTTAAATTTGAAAATTTTATTTGTCATTTTATTTTTGATGATATTTCAAAAATTGAACATGTTTCGAAAGGTGTTCCTTCCGAAACATGTTTGATTTTTAAAATATCATAATACATAAAATGGCAAAAAAATGTTCAACAATTTACTGATGTTTCAGTAATTTGAATCCACTAATTTTATTATGTTTTATTTTATTTTTTACGGTTTAACTGAATCACGAAGACAATACATCAAACAAAATGTTTACAAAGAAAGTCACAATTTTATACAATTAGTTTCGATAATGGATTCTACAATCGAAACTTAGGGAACGGCATTTTCTTGTGCCGTCTAGTGACAATTTTGTGAACTTAACTTTTTCTTTTTTCCCGACTTATATTTTTTTTACTTTTTGGTGAAACATTATTCCAGTTTAATGATGACGCATTATCATGCTATTTTTATTTTTTTCACCCCTATCTCCTCTTTCTCTCTCTCTCTCTATTTGTTCTGCGTTCTTAATCCTTTGGTTTCTTTTTGCCGGTCTTAAATCCTTCGGTGAGGATGAATGGCACGACGTGCTTAGTATGTCTAGAAACACATTCGTCATACCACGAGGGGCTTGTGTGAGCGAGAAGAGAGATGCGAGATCAACAGTGACGTTTTACACTTTACTGTTCATAAATCACCAACAGAAGCGTTGTTATAAGTGAGTGTCGCCGGGTCCTAACTTACTTCCACACGTGACCGCACGCTGAAACCTGACTCGGTGGTGGTGGTGGTCACCTTGTTTGACCAGACCCAGAGATGGTCTTGGCTTTGACCACGATTTTGACGAAGGGAAGTGTGGACGATGGAGTTGAAGGCTAATTGCAAACTGCTCCAATGTGTGGATGGGGATGATAAGATTGAGTTGGCGAACGAGTAGGGAAAGAGGATTAAACCTTTTGGGAGTGTTTCCGAACCATGTTGGCAAAGTTGAAGTAGACTTTGGCTAGTAGAGTTCACGGAAAAGATGGACGTTTTTTGGATTGCTTTATTCCTTTGATCGTTGTCGATTTTTGTGTGTGGTTTGGAATAAGTGGTTAGGATATCGTTGTCAGAACTTATAACTTTTTACTACGTTTTATCTCAGTTGAAATACTGGTCTTAACATTTCTGTTATGATGTCCGGTGATAAAGTCTATCAAAAAAAAATTTATATTATACATATTGAACCTTCTTGTTTGTTAATAAATTAAAGTGAAAAAAAATTAAATCAAATTGAAGAATGAAAATTGTTCAATATCTAACTTGTTTAACTTGTAGTGACGTTTATTGTGCAAATATTGCATATGTTACCGGCGATTTGTAGAAACCAGGCATTTTAAAAAATGGCTAGCTTATTTTGGCAAAGTATGAAGTAATATCTTGTATAAAATTTGTCATCTTCAACCTTGTATATAATTGTTTAAGTTAGTTAAGATTAGTTTAGTTAAGATTAGTTTAGTTAGTTTACAATATTTTCTCTAAAAACAAACAAGTAAAGCGAAAATTAAGGCCTAAATTTAAACCTAATCTAAATTTTTGCTTAGCGTAATTCCAATGCTAATTTCATACATTGCCTAAATCAGGCTTCAGATTCAATAGAATGCTTGAATTTTACACATTACTGGTAACCTATACACTGGCTCTGAAAGCGTCATTGACAACTTGGAGTTTATATTAGTACATCGTTGATATGTGACAAGCATTTGCCAGTAATTATGTAATCGATTATAATCGGTAATAAATAAATTATCTAGCTTTGTAGATACTAATTTTTTTTCGATGTCTAGTTCAGTAAACTATTATACGGTGAAATTCGGTTATTTATTTATTTATTTGTTTGTTTCGTCCCTTTGAGACATTCGAGAACAAAAAAAATTGGAAAAAAAGGGATACAACAATAAAAATACAAACACTTAATCACGGATTATGTTATCAGTCGGCTATTGTAACCATAATCAATCGGTTCCAACACTTTTATATTCATTGTTTAATATTATCAGTCGGTTATCGTTATCAAAAACTGTACCGAAGCGATCATCATAACCGGATTCCACTGTATTACACAATTCTGGGTTTTCCATTTGTCAAATTATTGAGGCGACGCGATAATTTGATTAAAGTTGTTATAAAAATTATACTTTCATTAAAGTCCTCGAATAACGATCGTTTCATGAAAAAATTATTAATAAATTAGATTTAGTGTAATTTCAATATGAATCTTTTTGTGATAGTAACCTTCAGTAATAATAATCTTTGAATCAAGTTTTGAAACCTTTAAAATGATTGATTATCGACTACACTTTAGGCTCATCGTTTTCAAAATTCTCTTATATTTAACTTTATATTGTAATTATCGTACGGTAATTAGTAAACTACCATCAGTCGCTTTATTATTGCAATCCGTTAGACTATAAACCTCATAATCACATCGAGTTTCGTTTACGATTGTAGCAGGTGCACACTTTCTCTCTTAGTTTTAGGAATTTCATTTCGCATGAGAAACCACCATCGATCAAATATTGTTAGAACGCAAAAGTATACATCATTATATTGTAATGTTAAGGTATCCCAATTATTTCCACGAAACAAAATGATGGGTTTAGTAAACATCTATCTAGTAGTTATAACTGTTCCTCTCGCTCATCGAGAACATAAATATTAGTAAAATGTATAACGAGAGCATTAGTGAGTGAGGAAGGTGGTTTCTTCGTTCAATTAAGCACACTCATTGCTTGCATTAGCCATTAACAATATCGGATGAATTCTTAAATTGTTTCTAATGAAAGTCTTTTGAAGGATGGGGAACTATTTTCGCGCAATTACTATACTTTTATTGTCATCTATTTTTTGCAATTGTTTAGCACGCAAAGACTGGATGGGGAGTGGAAAATCAACGTTACAAAAAAAAAATTAGTGTGTGTTTTGTGTGTGTGGTGATATAGGAAGCAGATGTAATGACTAAAACAGAGAGGTCAGTAAACTGGAATTTAGTGGGAAGAGTATCTAATTTGCGGAAAGTGCTCATTTGAGTGTCAAAGATACCTGACAGCGTCCCTTGTTAACTGATGGACAATTATTACAAATAAGAATTAGTTTGTCAGTTTTGTCTGCTAGATTAGTATAGGGAACTGTATCTTCTTTAGTTTTAATCAACCGTTTTTGTCGTCGTCAACTCAATAACTTACAATGAATAAAAAATGGCTATTAACTATTTTTTTTCTATCTATATTTGGATTCCTTATCAATGTTTGTAATCTTTCTTATAAATGTATTATGCGTTATAATGCGTAATGATTTTCACGAAAGGTGAATTTCAATAAAATTTTTCGCACTTCTGCTTGAATTATATATTTGTCAAACACCAGCCTATTTTTTAACCACGTTTGTGATTTTTTATATCGGTCTTAAGAATGGTTCAACCTTTTATTATGTAAGTTTTAAATTGTGAAGTTTTGTTGAAAAGTATCGATCGATATCGGTGGATTTATCGATGAATTATTAAAATGAACCCCATGGGGGGGTCAAACCTCTCTCATTCTCTAAGTGCATCTCAGTGAATTGCAAATCAAAACGTTTTATATAAATTCATTATAAAGTTATAGTTGTTGTTGAGTTATGTTTTCAATTTTTAAATTCACGTGACCTGAAGCGAAGATGATTATATATCAATATTTAAGTTACTCATAATAATACGCCTAAAATGAACGATAAAGAAGATATTGAGGTATTACTGTAGACAAGTACTTTTTCCATTAGCTGGGAATCTACTTGTGGCGCTACTTGCTTGTACTTGATTTAAGAGCCAGGTTAATTAGGTAAACAAAAACACACAAGTGTACAGAATGAGTGAAAAGTACAGTTCTATGGAAATATTATGAAAAATATTACAATGACAATTTTGAGTTTTGGTAATTTTGAGTTTATAGAAGTCTTTGCAATGGTGGTATTCGCATTGACCTCGCATTGTTGCAAACTGGAAATAGCATTGTTACATTAGAAACTATGAGTCGTAGCTACTCAGTCATATTTAGAAAGTTGTTGTAAAGTTTAATTTATTGACAGTTCTTCGGATCAAATACACTGTAATCAAATATCAAATACTGTTATGTGTTTGAGGAAGGCTTCATCGAGATTCTTATATGAAGTGTAAATATCAAAATTCATTAAAAAGTAAAGTAAAAATATATAAAATTGAATATCAAATAACTCAAAGCTCGCATAAATCTAAAGTCGCATGAAACTAGTGTATGTATAAGACGTATTCTTATAAAGCATTTTTGATGCACGCGTTTACTCTTATTTTCTTGAAATTACAATTCCGTATTGCCTCAGGAAAAATATTAGTATAATCTCACACTGTATAGCCATGATACCCATTATAATTACTTATTGTATTATTATTATAAGTGTTTTAAACAATGAATTATAATGGCCACAATGTTAAAAGTTTAACGATTTAGGTGCCTTAAGAAGTACATTTTGTTGTTGTTTATCAACGTTGCATTGTCGTAAGTATTTGAATGACACTTAATGGTCGTAAAATAAATTTAAAATTCTGATAATGCTGTATATATTTTTCTGGAAGTTCTTATTCAGTCAACTGCTGTACATACGTATAATGAACACAAAATCATAAAAAATTTCACGATAACAAATTTTATTGCAACGAATGTGATAAACGAATAGATGTTCACTGTTCATAAAAAAATTGTCTCCCAATTTCAAATGATAAAAAAAAAGAAGATGAAAACTTTGTTTGTTTTTAGGCAAAGGAAATTCATTATCCGTGAAAACCTCGTGTCTTACTCTTAGTGAATAGACTGAAAAAGATTTTTTTTTTCCTCCTTTTTACTTCTTCTATGAAAGTTTCTTTTTATTTTGGGATTCTTGTTTGCTGTCGCCTTAATCGGTTATTGATTCGTCGAAATTTTAACGAGCTTCTAACGCAATGCTTTTCATTGTTGTCTTTATTTGCTTTGAGCAAAATCCAATTTCTCTTTTGTGCACATCCAACTGCTCAGCACAGTCGTTTTGTATCGAAATGCCTTACGTTTCTTTTAACCCTTTATTTTTTTCTTCTTTTTTTGCGTTCACGATACCACACACACACACACACGACTAATACGTTTACCCACTATAATTACGATGTCAAGAATTTTCTGGATTTTTTTTAGGGGGGGGGTGATATTTTTTTTTTTTTGTTATTTTTATTTTTCACTAAAACCGATGCTGAGAGAGATCGGTTTGAGAAAAAAAATTGACAAATTGTAAAGCAGAAGGAAAACACTTTTATTTTATTCAAAGAAGGATACAAGCGTACGAAATGAAGTTTTTCTTTATTTTTGTTTTCGCTCTTTTGAAACGAGTTGGTGGGGTAGGGGGTGAAAAAAACGGTTTCTGAGTGAAAGGGTGAATATAATATTGAAAAGAAAGTCAACCCCATCAGCAAAGAGAAATTTTTCATGAAAAATGTTTTCCACTTATATAATTCTGTATAAGTGCTTGGAGGAAAAGAGAAAGGAAAACGAAAAAAATAAAAATTTTAGGATTGCAATGAAAAAAAATGTCATTCGACATGTCGAATCGAAAAGAAGTCTAATCTTCGTTTTCGTAAAATGAGACGTTTTGCGTTTCCGTATTATAAAGATTTTTTTTGGAAGAAATGCGCATGCGCAGTCTATGCACCTGCCACTACTACTGCTTTTCTCTCTTCTTCCATTTCAACCTGCTTATTCCATTTCTTTTTCTTTTTTACGGGGTGTTCTTAACCCCCTTTGTTTTTATATATATTGTATGCTTTTTCATGTGTTTGTTTATTTTCATAAGATTGAATCTATAGCTTTCCGTAATATATCTATTACGTTATTGATGATGTGTTCGAGTTAAACTACATTAGCGACATGTGCACTGCACTGTTAATCATAGAATTTGATACAAGTTAACTAAGATTGCAGAAAAAACATGTAATACAAATCTGAAATTAGAATTTTTGAAAAACTTGTATTGACAAAGTTTCGGGGGTTGTAATAACCCCCAAAAATCAAAAAAAGAGTGAAAAAACCCAGTCCAATACTTAAGAAAACAATGCACAATTCACTTCAAACTCCCTTTCGTAAAAACTTTAACACCCTATTTGTATGCAGTATATCTTAGTGAATAGATAATTAGAATTAAATATCTACGAATGGGGGTATCAAATGACATTTAAAATTGTAAAAGATTTTAAGCCATTTTGTTTTAAATCAACTTTAACTTTATATAAATGCACTATAAGCGATTTTTTTTCTAAGTTGTGATGCATGTCGGATAATCGAATATACGGAAATAAGGTTTCCACTCTAGTGCATTGTGATTTTTATTCAAACATTTGTTATTCAACTGGGTAATACGTATACCAATATGTGATTCGTTTCTAAAAATCAATATTGATGAAATGTTGATTGTGTAAAGGTGAAGCATTGCTTCATGGTACTCTGAATATTCAGGTCAATAATGTTTATTTGCTAGATTTTTGAAGTTTATTATTTTCGATTTCATCTACTCATCTGTCAGTTAATCAGTAGGTTTTTTTGTTCAACTGATGTAATTAAATGCTGTCATAATACAAAATTTGCGCAGTGTCGAAATTTCGGAAATAGATAATAATGCATGTTAGTTTTATTCTACAATGTATGTTAGTTTTGTATGTATGTTATCTACAATGTATGTTAGTATGTACAGTATATACTGTGCATAATATGATAAGCTAAATATTTATACATTGAATTCTTCATAATATCATCTGCTAAATACACACAATAAATATACAGATAAATAGAGTAGCTAAATACACTTAAAACGCTAGGTCGCCATTACTGTACATACAATTAGTAAATACCCTCATTTAGACTACTGTATACAGTATTATACTCATTTAAGGTAACTTTTAAAATTTCAAAATACAACTTAAGTTATTTTTAAAAGAATTTTTATGTATATAATATTGTAATGTTACTGATATTAACGTTTAAAAAAATTGATAGAATTAACTGGATAATTATGCGGAATTCTAAAATGATAAACTTCGAGCTCTGGGTTAGTTTAATGCGATTTCATGTTTAAGAATGTATCGCAAAATTTATTCAATTTTTTTTCCATCATTATATGGTAGCACTTAACGGTGCTGCTTGAATTTCAAAATTAAAGGACGAAAATACAGATGAAAAAAAAAAGTTCTTTTGAAGCAGCAACGAGAATAAACATCGCAAAAGAATGAGTTTAAAAGCATGTCGTTAAATATTTCAGAGACGTGGAAAATGTGACCTAGCTTGTACCTAAGTTGCCGATACGTTCCCAAAGCTTAAAGCAATACTCGAAATCAAGATGAAGCGTTCATTTTTAATGTCACTGTAAGTAAACATGTTGATAAGTTGATAACCCATTCGGTGAAGGTCACTTTGGACTTGATAAAGACAATCGTATACATAAATAGCCATATCTTTTTTTTAATAGATAGTATGGTATATTCTTAATGCAGCCATCCGATTTTTGAATTTTAAATAAACAGGTTACGATTTTATTTGTCATGTATCGATCGATGGTTGTGATGAAAATATTTGATTATTTGATGAGCTAGAAATATTTGATCGTTACTGATAGAATAAATGTTGACCGAGCGTTGTTCGGTGTTTATTTTGTGGATTCCTTGCTGCGCTTTGATAAACATCATTAACAAACCTTAGGAATATTTGTTGCTGTTATATGTGATGCTGTGTAGAGTAAATTAGAAAATGTAACAACAAAAAGATCATAAGCTTTCGTGAAATATAAACATAAGTTTAAAATATTTACAGTCAGGTACCAACTATGTATGCATGAGTTAAAATTCAAATTCTAATAGTAAAATTTTTTACCTTGATGAAGAACATTTACAGGGTGATTCAGAATAACTATTTCTAACTTTCAGAGGTGATTGAGGGGGGAAGAGCAATAAAACATCTTTTATTAATAAACTATAGTCCGGAAATAGTCATGTAACGCGATATAACACAATTTATGACGTATTGGTAATACGTTGATCCGTTAGTTATACCCTCTGGAAAATAAACCAACACTTTAAAATATGTGACATTTTCCGTAATTTTGTTGTAGCTCGTTACATAATTAAAGAACCTGGTGTCAAAGGGTGTTAAGTAATATTTTTTGTCAAAATGACCTAGAAGCATTTTCGAATGTGTTAGGTGCAATTCTACCTTCCCAACGCATAATTTTGAGCCAAACAGCAATATGGGCATTGTGCAAAGATATTAGTGCAAGTAGCCCATAGACAGCAAGGCAAGTTCAGATCTTTAAAAACTTTTTTTTCAAAATTGTGAAATTGTTACTTAACGTCCTTTTACACCAGGACCTTCAATTTATTTCCTGCCTATAGTGTATTAATAAAAGATGTTCCATTTCATACCCATTATCACCTTTGAAAGTTAGGAATAGTTGTTTTGAATCATCTTACATAAATGAAATTTTATGTATCTAAATGTACATAGATTCGCATAGCATGAATCGAATACGGTTGATCCGTTTTTCGCCAAGTTTTTGTCCTTTTGTCTGTCATACATAGTCATTTGACATTGACATCAAAGTTTAAAGGGCTATGAAAATAAAACATTTGGTCTATGAAACTATCTAACAACTGTTTTTTTTCGTTTTCGTGTTTCGATTTTGTTATTTTTTCAAACCTGTAAACAAACCTACGTTTGTGCGACAAACAAAACAACCAAATTTGTATAAAAAACCACATGCGCACATACAGACAAACAAACGAGGAGCATTCATTTCGAGTTAAAAATAACCTTTGCCTGAGGGAGTAATCACTTCCATTTCGTTAGACAAAAAGGGACGAGGGGGACAAAGGTAATCAAGTTAAAACCATAAAAAGAGAGAAATTCCAAAGGAGGATTTAAATACCCCTTTTCGTTTATGTCTTTGCAACCTTCTCTCCATTTTGTGGGTTCTAGTTAGTCGAAATGAAAGAAGGGGTGTGTGGGTGGGTAGAGACATTAGATCAACTTTTAAGATGGCAACTCGAAGTGGGTTGGTTGGTTGGTTGTTGGTGGGCGAAATGAGAGTGCCCTTGGCTGAGCACCTAGGCAAGCGTGGCTGACGAAGGTAGTGCACTGTTGATAGTAGTAGTGGTGGTGGTAGAAGTTTAAAAGGGTTGTTGCATGGCCCGAAGATAGGGGAAGGATTTGATGAAGGTGGAGGAAGAAGCTTTGCCAACCTGTAAGGCCATCCATGACTCTAGCTTTGACCTTCCCTCCTTGCCTCCATTAAGGGATGGCTGTTCGCTGCTTGCAAACCGCGAAATGTTCCTCGTTTGCCTCGAGATAGGGAGCAGGTCGGTGGATAATGATTCCTAAATCACGTCGACGCGAAGACTCGGGTGCGTGCACTTCATCATATTCTTCTTCTTCTTCTTCTATTCCTTCTTCTTCTTCTACCACTACTACCACCACTAGGAGAAAGTTGTGAAAAGCTCGATTTCAAAACCCCCTCGCTATATACGAGCCCATTATCGTTGGGGAATAATTAAATCGGAGGGTGGAAAGGACGAGAGGCCCCAACAAGATGGTCGTCGTTTATTAGGAGTGATTTTTATTGTAATAGCGTAGAATCCTTATATATATAAGAGTTTGTAGAGTTTGCCATTTCTGGAATCGAAGGGCAGCTCTACTATTGGAAAAGACCCCGTGGCAAGTTAAACCCCTCTCTTAGCGATTCATGGCGTTTGAGAAATGGAATGGAAAGTGGAAATTGGAAAGCATTAGGAACACCCAAAGGAAGATGGAGATTATTCGCTGCCCGAGGTTTCGTGGGACATGGAACCTACAGTTTATCATGCCTAATACAGTTCTGCGTGTTTTAAATAGTTTACAGTGGCGGAATTTGAAATTAGAAATAAAGTTATGTACGGTACGTGTTTACAGTGTTGTCTATTATATAATACTGTACAAAAAGATCCAATTGCATGCTCACTGAATAGTCGACCCTCTTTTAATTCCCACCTTTGATAATCAATAAAAGTTTAGCGGTAAACGACGGTGGCGGTTTAAAAAGGGCGGATTAAAGTGTGGGAAGATACTGTGGTTCTCTGTTCTTTAGTAGCAAATATTTTGCTGGCAATATATTTTTTGACAGTAAGAAAAACGTGAAAGCGGTGCGTCTGTTGTTTGTGAAAATGGCCTGTTGTTTGTTGTAAAATCAGTACACCACAAATAATAAAGAGCTGTCGGGTAGCTGTGAAGCTAACTTGGCTTAAGCATCAAACAATAAATGTCAGCGCAATCTATGATACTATCTCGGTATCTGAGCATCAGAGTGGCCTGTTTCTGGCTCCAAACGACGCTGAGTTTAGAAACAATTAGCTGTATCCATTGAAAAAAATGATTTTTGGCAAAACGTGTAGCTGACCGGTTACTGCCTCGAGCCCTTCAATTAGACAATGGTGACAATGATTTTCAACTAGTCATTGAAAATTAGACAATGGTGTATCATTGAGATATTGATACAATAATCGAATTTTCAAGAACAAAGTTACTTCCACACGTATCGCTTTATTTATTATTTATTATTAAGTTACAGTCCAAAAAACGAAAAAAACCAGAACAGAACACATGAAAAGCAAAACAAAATTAGGACTAACAAACAAACATATATAAGATGAACGAATAACAAATCAGAATTTATGAACAAAGTTATCATCCATGATCAAAATTTATTTATTGACGATATTTTGCATGTTTTTGACTTGAAGTGAAAACAGTATCATCTAACAACAAAAAACAAAACTACTGCTACTAGTATACTAGATTTTTGCCGTATTTCAGCTACTTTCAAATACGTACAAACAAGCGATTTTTTCTTGTTATATCTCGTACTGCAAATCATGCCAATAGTTCTTCGTGGAATTAAACACACAGCGTAGCAAATACACTAGGAACGTCCCCGGATGCATTACCCGAAAAAATCTTGCATTAGTTGAAAAGTGCCCTTTACTCGAGATAACCTCAAGCTGCATTCGACCATTCTTTTGTTACGTGGGATCGACCATGTTGAAAGAAAGTGGAATTTTTTTCTTCTTATTCTTTTACTTCGTTCATCGATAGAAAATGCATCTCTTTGCTGATGGTTGGAAAGAGAGGGGTCGGGTGGATCGATTCGTGTTCGTTTACTTGGCCTCTTGAGCCAATCGGCGCGTATGATCGCAGTCATCTCGAAACCCTAGTCGCAGGTGATCAACAACGATCGATTCCCTTTAAGCGGAACGAAGACAGCGGCAACGACATGGTCGAATATGGATCTAGGGTTTGCTATCTGCTGCTGTAGGTGATGTTTGAACTGGAATTGTGGAGGATCAGAACGAAGAGGGGGAATTTCTGTCTCTCTCTCTCTCTCTACCCCCTTCTATTTTCCCCCTCCCCCTTCCTGCTCCATCGTCCTTTCGGTTCCTCGTGATCGAAATGTCGATCCTTTCTCTCCCCCCATTGTGGATGCGATAATGCACTCGGATTACGCTTCACTAGGTAGTTTGAGAAAAGTGACAGTTTTGGCCTCCACAAGTTATATACTGCCGCTGCTATCTATCAAAGTGCCGCGAGGTATTTTCGACCGAACTTGGCTACTGCAACTGCAGGTGAATTCTCGAGCTGGGAGGAAAAATTCATGCTCGCAGTGAAAAGCGATGGCAAAATGGGAATCGATTACATTGCATTGGCTATCGTTATCTGTGTTATCTGCATTTGCAACCAAGATATTTACACATTTTGCACGTAAATACATATAAGTAAATGTTTACTTTCTATTTCGAGAATTTAAATTGATTTTTTAGTATCGTATATGACGGTACAGTACGGTACAGATATAATACCATATATAAATAAATTACTTTATTTTTTTATTGTATTCGACAAAGACTAGTCAATCCATCAACAGTACACAGAAAAAATACAAACAACAATAATTTGGCGCTTATTTAGTAACAGTATGTTTAATTTTAGAAGCCTTTAAACAATTTATTGTGGTCAACGAATATCAGTGTTGATTTAAAAAAGAATCAAAGTTGAAAATTGTTTAAAAAATTGAAGAGTTTTATGCTTCAATACATCAAACAAGCTACTGTAGCAGTAACATCCTTATAATGGTTACTACTAGGTTAAATTATAAAGAGGTTTAATTCACATTTTTTGTTTGCTTATTGACATGAGCTAATACATTGTAGTTTCTTTGGATTGAGAAATTTTAAGTAAAATAAAATTAATTCTCAATATGTTTGTTTTAATATGTGTGAAAAAAAGGATATGTATACAGGGTGAGTTTAAACTGGGTGTATGCTCAGGTATGTTATATAATATAACATACCTGAAACACTTGAGACAAGATGATACATATAACTTATATGTATCACCTTGTCTCAAATGCTTCTTTCAGTGAAATTGAATAAACCGAGAAAATAAGCTTGTTGAAAAACCTAGTTGAAGAACCTAACTAATGAACTAGGTTGACGTACTTGAAAAAACAAACATTATTCAGTTAATAAGTAAAGTATGAGGGTAGAAGATTTGAATATTCAAGTTTTTATTTTTTATTTTTAAACATTGTCAAACGTGACGGTGGTGTTTTTTGTTTTTTTTTGTTCTATGTCAATTATAATTTTTTTTTAACTTAAAGAAGGAAGATAGTTGTGCAAAACATTGAAGCAGCTGTTTGGTGTGGTGGTGGTGGAGAAAGTCTTAATTGACTGTAAATGCAGGCGCCATGTTGCATAATGGATGATAGTTTTAGTTTTCGTCGACGTAGTAGTAATAGTGATGGCGATGTTAGTAGTAATAGTAGCAGGAGGAGGATGGTGCTGCTCGAACATGGGCACCCATTCGTTGGCTCTGCGGTGTGACGGCTCGTTGAACAGTGCGATCCCCAAAGGAATACGTTCCTCGCTCCGGAGTCTGTCGGCAACTCCTGGGGGGTTGTTGGCGTTTGTCAAGCAGCTATTTTGACAGCTTCAATTGATAGGCAGCTTGGCGTTAAAACACTCTTGCCACCAAGCCGAGGATGAGCTCGATTTGTCCACGGGGACGATAGACTAAATGAAGGCTTTTCCCTTCGTGACAAGTGCATTCCGCCTTTCTCGCCACCTTACTGCTATACTTCTATTGGTTGGTTGTTGCGTGTGTTTGTGAAATGTTGGGGACGTGAGAGTAGACCTACCACCACCATTACTACTACTACTACGTACTACTCTTATATGTGTGTGTGCCTGGTCGTTTAAGGTTGTGCAAATTGGCCGCGATTCCGGTGCGTTTGTTGGAAACGAGGTGATGTTTGTCATGGCTATTTTCGAAAGGAAAACGAATGCGCCAATAAAGCACACCACGTTTGACGCGGTAGTTTTGTTGTTATTGTTGTCGCTTTCTTTTGTTGTAGAGGTTGTTACGTCTACTGAAAATAGGAGTTTGGAAACTTTAAAAGTGGCTTGTAAACTTGAATAACGAACATAGTTTTCTGCTCGTTGAACGAGGTTTTTTTTGTGTAATATTTATTTTATGACACCGTGGTTTCCCTTATATACGTTTATTTATTTTGCCATTGGTTATATAAGTTTTTAACATGACTAATTCGAACGTGTTTTAATACCAGTTGTTATTTCAATGTGGTACGTATATGGAGTTAGGTGCATATTTTGCAGTTAATAACAAACCAATAAAGTTATTTTTTCAAAATTTGTTTTATTAAACAAACAGTGCTTTAATTTTATTTGTCATTAATTCTTATTTTACTATTCATCAAGCAAAAAAAGCTTCTTTTTCTTCAAGTAATTAAAATGAAGGTTTTACTATTCAAAAAGAGTTTTAAAAAAATATTTTAAATTATTTGTAAAGTTGTTTTTTTAAAAAAATTATATCCTTTTTTATAAAATGATAAAAACCTTAGCGTCGGTGTGTGATCGGCGTGTGATTGGCTAAAAAAATGCATCGTCATATGATATCATATGACATCATAAGCGTTACATTACACCCAAATAATGTTTTGTGAAACCCCGCCCCAAAGCGAACTTGCAAAGGAAAGTGGTTTACATGTTGGTCGTAGAATCCATTACTGCTACACGAAATTAAATGTTGCGAAGCAATATGAGATAAAACAATGAATTTTGTTTTTAACTAACTTAACTTTTTAACTTAATTTTTAACTACCGTAATATTTTTACTTCTTTACTTTGCTTTCTTTTTTTGATAAATTTTTTATTTAACTTTTTTGACAAAATTTTTATTGCATATTTTTTTTACAGAATTTGTGTATTTCAGTTTGTGTTTTTGTTGATAGCCAATAGTTGACAGGATGATAATTGGACATCCAACGGCAAAATGCGGACCGACACAATTTCTTTTGTGTATTTCAAACTATTATCGATTATACGATGGTTTCATTAATTATTTATCAATGGTAAAACGATCTGAAATTTTTTTATCTGTCAAATTATTTTCAAGTTTACGTCGACAAAATGTGTCATCAGCACCTTTATAATACGTTATACGAGATTACCGTAAGAATCTCATTAGCTTAAGCGTTGACTTATCGAATCCTCAATAACATGTAAGGGTTTATCGGGGTTTCTTACCAAAACTTGTTTTCTGGTTGCGGTGACTCGAAAGAATGTTCAGAGAGATCTCAGCAATTCCGTTAAAGGCGAAAACCGATAAGACTAAGAGACAAGTTTTGCAACATTGACAAGCCGACTTCTCTCTCTGTCTTTCTGCTCAGTTGACGTCCTTGTTTACTTAGCTATGTCACGAAGGAGCTTTATGATATAGCAATTTCTTTGCAAAGTGGCTTTGGTTGCGTCGTGCAAATTCCAGTAATTGACTTCCGAAGAATGACGTTAATCACGAGGATTTACTAACAGGGTTTCAACCTGCTAACAACCACTCCTCCTCCTCCCCCGCTCGTCTTCTACGCCACTCTAATTTGTCACATGGTTGGAAAGAAAACAATTCAGCTAGCACAGAATTCTTCTAAGAGACACTTTTCTCTCTTATGTTCTTTTTCTTTTCCTTCTCTCCTCCTCTTATTCTTCTTCTCTTTCGTCTTCCCCTTTTCAAAGACGACGACTTAACGCGTGTTCATTACGGTCAATTTGATGGCGGTTCCCTCACCTCAACACACTCCCACCTCTTCGCTCTGTCGACTTTAATTCGCTTCTAGAGAAAAGTTTCACTCTCGCACACCATTGTGTAAGCTTCTACCTGATGTTGACAGAGATGTCGGTCTCTTTTCTTTTCACTTTTAGTATCTTTTTTTCTTCTTCAAACTCCCCCTCCCTTCCGTGGCACGCTTTTCTTTATGCTCATTTCATTAAAGGTTGTTTTCCCGTTTTTGAGAAGATGCAAACATTATGACTCGTGTTTTCCCCCAGGTTTCTCGGAGCAGATGTAGGCGACAGTGTCTTTCCCTGTTTGTCTGACTGTCCGTGTTTCACTTCTTCTCGATCGGCAAGCACATTTGCTTCCCTGGTCGTTTAATATCCGGCACGTCGAAAGTCACGACCTCGAGGCAACGTGCACGACAATCCTATCCATTCCCCAGTTTGCTTGCCTAAGCAACGATTGCTGGAAAAGTGGCAAGTTTAACCATGTTTCTAGTGAATGTCTCTTCTCGACGGTCGATTCTCCGGTTCAAAACGTTATCTTTTTAGTTTTGTAAGAAATAGAAGCTTTTGTGTATACTAGATAGTTTGTTTTTTTTTCCTTCTCTCTTTACTTCTCTCGAATTCTTCGATGAAAAGAATTTTTGGAAAAGTCCAATAAATGGATGTGTTGAAGTATCTAGAAACATGGTTTAAAACGTGCTGCAAACGTTTGAAAGTTGAGACGTGATTTTTTTCTTTATCCACATTTTGTTAAAATAGAATTGGTACACAAAGAAACGGAAATATAGGAGGAAGTGATATGAAGCTTTAAAGCTACTTTGTGGAAGCAATTTTATCGTGCTTGTTTGTGTAAAGTTTATTGTTTAGCAAGTCTGTGAAAACTACTACAGAAATCATTGAGTTTTTGATTATTTCAAATATTAAATTGGAAAGATAACTTTTGTATACAAATTTAGAAAAAAAAACATTTGAAGTTTTCTTTAAAGTATTTCAAGAAAAATCTTTTTGATATTATTTTTATATATTATTTATATTTTTATATATTATTATCTTTTAATATTATTCCAAGAAAGTACACATTCAAAGTGAAATGTAAATACAAGATGTCTATGAGACTCCAACATTGTCATTCAGTCAAACAGGTATTGTTTTTTGGAGTTTCATGGTAGACACCCTGTATATCATGATAGATAATATACATAACTAAATAGGATTTTGTACACATGACACTTTTTTTCTTTAAAATCGTCTTTATATCTAAATCGTAGAGTCTAATGTCCAATCGTAGAGCCCAACAATGTCCAAATAAAGTCGAATCATAGCCTTGTTATTATTTAATACAAATCTTAAGTTTCGGACTTTGTAAATATAGTAAGTTGTAATAATCGAAGGACCTGGTGGAAAAAGGATGTTAACTAACATTCTTGACGATTTCGAGGAAAACGCGTTTAAAAATCTAAACTAGCTTTGCTGTTTATGGGCTACTTTGCACTAATAACTGGGCACATATTATTGTTTTGTTCAAAATTTTGGCTTAGAAAGGTACAATGGCATCTAACACATTCGAAAACTGTTCTAGGTCATTTTTGACAAAAATGTCACTTAACGCCCTGTTACACCAGGTCCGTCAATTATAGCCTTCGTCATTGATAAGCTAGTAACTTGATTCTTAAGCTTTTTGTATGGGTAATTGTTTTACAAAAGTGAATGAATTGTAATGATTGTACGGGATTGGAAACTAGTAACTTTGTGATGGATAACTCAATTGTGTGTTAGCGTGATCTACTCAATGGAAATGGTCTGTCATTAAAGAGGAGAGAGTTCTGTTTTTTTGGGGGGAATGCTTGTTTGTTTTGTTGTTTTTTTCCTTTCATTTGGAAGGAAGCAAAGTACATTTCCGTTTGGTTAAAGTGGTTCATCGCGTGCCTTTTACGAGATCTCTGTCTGTTTCAAGAATCTGTTTGTCTGTCTGTTGAAGAATCGAAAAGTTTGGTTGGTGATTTTTTTTTGTTTGTTTGTATTTTTGTGTTTGGAAATCGAAAGGAAAATTGAGCAAGTTGTCCATGGTAAGGTTTCTGTGTATCCGAGGTTGTGGGATGGACATCCCATTAAAAGTTGATTAGAAAGAAGTGCGGAGGAAAACGGACTGGAGTCTCTTCAATTAGAGTGATTTCTTTTTTTATTGTGCACTTCGGGAAGTCTAATTAAGGACACTGAAACGAAAATGGCTCTGTCTCTTTATTTGTTCGTTTCGGTCAGTGCGTCCATTTATAAACTGTTCTTTGTGTTTTATAGGTTGAGTTTAAGCCCTCTTGTTCATTATAGACTCTTGATTAGAAGCCATTAATAAACTACCTCCATCTCATCATCATCATTAATTTGCGCTAAGTACTACTCGAAACGCTAAATGTACTTTGTAAAGTTATGCTAGTTACTAGTAAGGTACCTGTTATTATTTAACTTTGTATATTTAATCATGTATATAGGGGTCTGGTCAATTTATCATTCGGAGGGGGGGGTATAGTATTCCTTTTTTTCAAATACAAAATAAATCTGCTGTCACGTAGTTGAAAAAGCTTCGGACAATCGACAAATTATACAGCATATTTATTTATTTATTTATTTATTTATTTATTTATTGTATTTAATTTAATTAAAAACGACCCGACTGAGTCACACGCAAAAAACAAAAGATACAGGATGATAAATGGCAATGTGAAGTACCAGAATGAAGCTAACTAAAAACAACTTGTGATATGTTGATATAATTTCTTATCAAAACTATTATGGATAGTATTGTCTCCAAGAAACTTTACATTTACTAGTCGTCTTAATCAGATAGGTAACTTTTTCCATTTATGGTAAGAGTTATAAGGAAATCTTGTAACAAAGATTATTTACCCCACTAGGAAGATGAAACTTGAATCCATTACATTGTCTTTTATGAACCTTGTATAACCATTTTGTCAGAGGAAATGCACTTATCTGCTTGATCTTCATATTGTATTTTCGTATGAGAAAGATAGTCGATAAGAAGTGGCAAACATTGGTTTGATAGGCCGAGGGACCGAAGGTTTGTAACTATGTTGTCCCTAGGTAACGTATCAAACGCTTTTGAAATATCGATGGGTACAACCAGTTCCTTATAAAAGTTGGCAAAACAGTGACTAATTCGATCATAAATAGCCAACAACAAGTGAGCACCAGATCTTCCTGGTGAGGTATCATTGGCGGATATCGGCTTTGTGGAATATATTAAGTTGATTTATTTCTTCAAACAAAAACGGTCAGCGATTTTGCTGAGGTTCTTTAATCAGTACGATGAGCTGTATATAGATAATAGACCAGTATATAGATGTGGTTTACTTTTGGCTGCATGCTACCAACTGTGCAGCATTGTGTGACAGTGAAGCATGCTTTAGTGCAATTTATACTTATGAAGCATTTCTAATGGTTAAAAGCCTCCTGTCACATGCAGTTTTTGATGTTGTAAGTCGAGCGATTTGTAACTGTGGCGTCAGTTATTTTTCAATCAATGAAAACTGGTTGGTCAAGAAGCTGATGTCACAGTTGTGTACAAATGTTTCGACGTGTTACATCAAAATTGCGTGTGGCAGGAAAGCCTTAATAGGTAGTAATACTGAGTGATAATTTTTCTATGAGCTATTTTTTCATTATAGAAATGAAGAATTATTTTAAAACTGAATTATAATTATGGTTTAGTTTGGCATATTTTATCAAAATTAAAAATGTTGCCCAAGAAGCGTATACCGATAATTATAACAACTTAATTGTACATTTACTTTTGTATTCGTTTAAATATGTTTCGAGGCTTATTAAATTACAAAAATTAATAAAAAAAATTTTTAATATTTTTATTGATGAATATGAAAAATTATTTTTTATTGAATTGAATATTAAAAAAATATATGCTAGAAATGAAATGAACTGTCTGAAACCAAAGAGTGCTCAGCCAAACTAACTGAAATTTTCCATATTTTGAGGAAATTGAGTAAATTTAGCATTAAACTCTGATGCTACCATAAACTATTTTGCCTCACGTGATTTTTTATTTGAACAATGGACGTTAGTCATTATTGGAAGTATAATCTAAAGTGAATTGTTAGAACAATAATAACGAGACATGAAATTTGTTACTTAGTTTACTCTGGCTTCAGATGGCTCAGATATTGATGATGAGGTGAAACGAGCCTCGAAACACGTCTAAATTAAAATAAAAGGTTGTTATTTTACGGTAAATTTGTGTATACTTATTAGAGATGGACAAGTTTAAATGAAAAAAACACCAACTAAATTTCATAGCAGTGATGCATAATTAAAAACGTCGCTTTACAATGTTTCATTCCTACATTCTTTTGTATTTGATAGCGGAACGTTTGTCTTGGATAATAAATTACTTTATATTAAAGAATATTGCGATGTGCTCGTTTACTACTTCGGGGAAAAGACGATTAGATTGGATTTAATTAGGTTTTATGGTTGGTTGAATTCGTACTTTATTCCCAGTATGCGTGCTAGTCACATGTTAGGAAGTTGTGGAATTGGAAAAGTTTTAATAGAAACTTAATAGACTTTCACCTGTACCACCTTGCACGCGAGTTGCGACGTCAACTTTTGCAGCAACAAATTGTTGGCGGGAGCCGAATCTTCATTTTCGACCAGTGGTGCAATTAGCTTTATCTCGCTTCAAAAGCGGATGTAAAAGGGCGGACAGAGGCATTTCAGATACAGGGGGTAGAGAATTGAGCACTTGCAGCCAACCAGGATAGAAAGTGCTTTTCATTTTGTCAGATGCTGATGACCCACTCACAGGGGGGTTATGTTTGCTGATAATGGGACGATTTGGAGGAAAAGAGGAGGCTGAAAGGTACGACCTTCGCCCTCGTTTGGAACAGCTTTCAAAACTTTGCAATCCACGCTCGTTGTGACCTTTGGACCATAGAGCGACGACAGTCGTAAAGATAACGAACGGTCCTCCTACGCAGGTCTGGTGTGTTGTGTGTTGTAGACCGATGGTGCTGGAGAAGGTTTAGGACGTTTCATCCTAAACCTCCTCCTCGATGATCTAAAGGAGGAGGAGGAGGAGGGGTGGGAGAAAAAAATGGTGGTGATGGTGAAGAGGAAGGAAGGAAAAGGAGGATATAAGGGATGATGGATGTAGTGGAAGGGAAGCAAGCGCAGCAAATGTTGTGTCGTTAGGAGGACTCTTCCGTTTGAGTTTCCTTATCGAAAGGGAAGTTGCGCAGGCAAAGGAAGGGAGTTAATGTGTGGCGTGTTACTATGTGTGTGAGTGTGTGTGTGTGCGGTGAATGAAATGCTTCAATTAGTGTCTGTTGATGTCATTACGAGCTCGGGGTAAGTGATCGGTTTGAAGTAAATCCGTAGTAATTACGCTGCCCGTGTAGCATGGTTCTGTGTTGGTCGTCACCGACCACGGGCTCGTTGAGGTAGTTAGCCAAATGTTGGACTGTCAACTCGCCCAACGATTAATGGTTACTAATTGCTCGGTAATTCTGGTATCAACTTAAGGTGAGCTCGATATAAATTTAACGTGGATGCGTTGCAAGTGATTTTAGTTTAGGAGTTGTACAAAACTTCTGCGGTAGCGTTACGATGGCTTACCGACTTATTGATAGATTTAGGGATATTGCTCTTTCCTAGTTAATGGCTCTCGATGTGTATATATGTCCAATAATGAACATTTTATGTTTTAAATATAGGATAATTAAATCGAGGTGATGATAGAATACGAACATTACGGCCCAAAAGTTTCATTCGAAACGAATAAAAGTATGTACTTTAATTAATCACAGGGAATGGAAAGTTTTGCACGATGTTATAATTTTTTTCGTTATACGAAGTGTGCTTTAATTTATTGTTTCGGTACAATTTTTTTTTTGTTTTATATGAACATTTGCTTAATTACTACCGAACAAAAAGTTCATAAAAGATCACCGTGCTGTTCTGCATGTAGATGCGACTAATTTATTAGAATTGTCATGAGTTTAGTATACGATACTGAAATGACTTATGACATTCGACATTTTTATTTTTTATCAAAATTTATTTTGGAAAAATTATTTTTCGTCCTGTAGAGACAATAAAATACAAAACAAAACAAGATACATACAAACGAAATATTGGTTAATAATTTACAATATGCGTTAGAAGTTGTTTTTTTAAATGTATAATACATTTATGTTTACATTTTGATGCAGTACATGTGGTGGGTATTTTTCTTAAATATAACGGTAAATCATTCAATTCTAATATTGTAGTATATGGAAAGCAGTTAGCGTAAAGAATAGGAAAAATATATGAAGGAACGTTCTTATAACATAGTAGTTTTTTAATCATGAGAATATGTATAAATTGATTGAAAAAATGAAAAGAATGCCAATTTTTTCGAATGCCGTATTAATTTCTATTAGTCGATGGTATATGAAGATTCTATGTATGATTATGTATGTACTTATGTATGATTATGTAAATTTACTAATGTTTTTAAAGAAAAATAAGGGGAAACAATTTTCAATTTTTATTTTTGAAATCGAATGAATGATAAACGCAAAATATGTGTTTTTCTTGTTTACCATTGACTTCTTATCTTTTCCTTTTAGAGTGAGCCTTTACTCGTCTCGTTCTTTTGCTTTCTCACTTTTTCTTTTTAGAGAACGTGTCTTTTCACGAGTTATTTACACGTTGGTCTTTTGGAAGGGACACCCACTGGCGAAAAACAATGAGTTAAGTTTCTTTTTTCTTTTGAGAGGGGGGGGGGTAGTTTCCTTACCTTTCGAATTACCGCCAGTCGGCGATCAAGGTGAACGAGAAGAAGGGGGAGGACGAGGTGAACGTTTGGAAAGAAGGAGGAGGAGAAGAAGGATTTGTCGTTGGTGGAGTGTTGGCAACACCATAAGGGGTGTGCTGTGTAAGCTTGGGCGATCCCTGCGGGAGATTACCACCGAAAGGATGGGCGGAGGTAGCAAAGCGAGCAGCGACTTTGGAAAATTTCATTTACGACCCGTGCCCCGTGGGAGGATAGCTGCCCAAAGGCTCCGGATTTAGCCTCTCACGCCCTCGGGATCTGTAGGGCAGCTTCTCGCAGCATGCAAAAGCATAGGTTTCTCGGTGGGATGTTCTTTTCACTTTCCCCGTTGGCTGTATCACACCCATTCTTTTTTTATATATGTGTATATATATATATATATTTTGGCTGCTGCTGCTGCCAGTCTTGTCGTTGACGTGCCGAATCTGCCAGTCTATCACGTGACGAAATCGATTGAGTAAAAAAAAAACTGTATCTCGGTATAAGAAACCCTCAGGAATTTGGTTGGAAAGTGTTCAGGATTTAGAGCTGAGCTCTTACGATGATGTTCCAAGAGAGTTGTGCGAAGTTTCCGGTGATTATCGTGATCTTCTTTCGTCATCTTATATGATGAAGTTGACTCTTAGTATATAACGTTGAATTCTTCTTTTAAAGAAAATCGTTGAAATTGACTACCGGTTAGAGGTAGTTTTGTAAAGCTATGTTAAGTAAGCGTAGCTGGGAACTGATTTGAAATTGTAAAACTATTTAAATAAGCATATTTTTTTGACATTTATTGTTTCATGATATGTGCCGTTGTGACGAATGGAAAATTTTTCGCAATTTTGCTGATGTCATGGTCAGTTCAACGGACGACTAATTTTAAATAAATGGCTTCCCAGATAAATCATTTTCCACTCAATCTTTACCAACCCAACACAACACTTTTTTGTGGCGTTGTAATTTTTTGTTTTACTAACGTGCTCATTAGCGTTGAACGTAAACTAATGAAGCGTAACTATTTGCATAAGCTGCTAACTATATAAAAAAAGCTAATAACTTACGAGCTTGCATCGTCACTTGAATGTATAATTTTATGCAGAAAACATTTTCATTGTACCGGGTGTCCCAGGCAACGCTTACCAATTTTATACTCGATAGGCTAATATAATGAAAATTATGAGTTTTGGTTATAATAACATCTTGAGCGACATCTTTTGAATGGTGCTATTTTCATTGGCCTTGAGATTACTTTTAAAAAATAGCGTTGTTAAATTTCAAACAATGCCTCGTAAATTTCAAGTCATATTTAGAAAGTTGTAGGCAAGAACGCATATAGTCAGAATCGACTGTCATTAATTTATTTTTAACAATTCAACTGAAAAAATAATATTATTATGAATCAAGTGTGCGTAACCGCACAAAATCGCATAATAGCAAATTTTTCTTGCATATAGCGAGCCTGTTGAAGGGTTTCACTCGTCTCATATTAGCAAAATCAAAATATACGGAATCAAAATCAAAATATACGGAACTCTCATTACTCGAACCTTTGTAGGCCTATATTGTATACGTAACTTAAAGTTTCTCACGTTTAGTATGTGAAAGCAAAAGTTATTTTGTCGCATAATAGCGGGGAACTCACATAATATAGAGCCTACTTGAATCGAGGAATGTATGCAGGATCTCGGTTTGTTCCACGATGTTTACTCGTTCGTTATTCTTGGTTCAGTAGCTTTAACGTTATCTTCTTCATAATGAAATCAAAGATATAAAGTTGGAATGAAGAGATAGTGAAAGGAAATAAAGAAGAAGAGAAAAAGAGGATGGCGCGTGTATGTGGGTAGTTTGGCTGGACATGTGTTGAACGCTAGCGATCATCAAAACTCGCCAATGTTCCTATCGCTGCAAGTTCCCGGATGCTGACCTCTTAGCGCCTGCTGTCGGCGGAAGACGTTTCGTGATGGATGATGGCAATTCCGCCCGCCATGACAGCCCGTGACAAGATGAGAACGACAACTCATCTTGCCGAAAAACGTCTAACGATGGTAGAAAGCCCTTCAGCTTTTTCTTTTGAATGATGATGATATGGCAGCCTTTTCTTCACATTGCCTCTTCGCTCTTGATTACCGCCCGCCTTCAATTAGGTTGACGTTCTTTTTTTTTATATATATTATTATTAAGAAAAAAAAAGGAGTTTTCTTCTTTCGTTCTGTGTGAAAATATAATAGAGAAGAACGTGGAAAATTAAGTCTAACGGGATCTAGTTAGGTTTTGAGCCCATCTATGGTAGACTTTTAAACTCGTCCTCGTCAAACGTTCATTCTTCATCACTTGGTAAATTGCTTTAGAAAATTAAGAACGTTAAATATTTAAAAAGTTGTCTTTTCGAGAACGGATCAATAGATATAGTTTGATATAAAAAATGAATTATTGGACATTTTTGCGAAGAAACTCACACGCTTTAACTATGACACGTTAACTGTGACGTCAGTATCTTGCTCAACCAGTAGAACTGGTTGAGAAATTGACGTCACAGTTGTACACAAATTGTTTCAGTTGTTACTCCAAAAATTAAATGTGTCAAGAGGCATGAAAAACTTGCATTTGATGGGATTTTTCGGTTGTGGTGAGTCATTTTTTTAGTAAAAAAAAACAACATGACACTAGGTTCGATCGTTTATATTGTATTCCAGTTCAATATTTTATAAGAAAGTCATTTACATTGAATTTTTTTTCCAACATTGTGGGCTGTATTTGGCTTCAATATTTAGGAAGACTAACGCGTGACATGTGAAGAATGATAGGATGATGACCTCTTCGATTCTGTAGCTCATCACGTCATTACAAGACTGACATGAAAGAAATAATCATTGTTTTGCTTCCTTTACCAATAAACATTCACCCTCGAAGAACATCTTGATGGAATTGAATTTTACACTATCGATTTTTCCGCCTTCGACGTTTGTTTGTTGGTTGTTGTTGTTGCAGTTGCACAACATAAAACTTATTTAGGTCTTTCGTTGTTGTTCCTAGATCATATTAGTCAAAGCGTTTGTAAGCAAGGAAAATGAAGAAGAAAAATTGCGCAACCACGTTTTTTTTTTCGCTTTATTATAGGTGATTCATAATCATCTTAAAGCGCTTTTGATGAACTTTTTTTCCTAACTTTTAGACTTATGCTTCGAGGCAGAGGGCTGCGTTTCTTTTTGGGTGTTTGTTTTTTCTTCTTCTTCTTCATACTTTCGATTGTCACTTGGCTCGCTCGTAATTAGGTTTCCATTCTGTTGAACGCGCCAAACCAAACAAAAGCGACGAGCAAAATTTCTCCAATAAGCTTAAAGCCTTTACTCACGCACGTGCTTTTGATCGGATCGAGGATCGTCTTTCTTCCTCCTTTTCTCTCCAACGCTGTGCCGTTTTCCATCATCGTCTTCTTTTCCTCGTCCTTTTATTTTTTTAATACGATCCTTTTTTATTTTTTATTTTTGTAATATTATTATTTTGTTTGCTTTCGTTTTTTTCTTTCTTCTATCCTCTTCTTCTTCTTCTCTTCCCATGTTATCGTTGTTACTCCTACCTCATTCCATTTTTTTTCCAAAGTTTCGAGCAAAACCTTAGTGCACATTCGTCCCAACAGCATTGTCATTGCTGAAGAGAAAACTATCACTAGCCTCTTGATGAGGCTGCGATAAGAGGCGAACTGTGCTTACTTTCATTATCTCGTGCACGCGGTTTTGAAATAATGACTCTTGGCCCGGTTTTCACGCGACAAGAAGAAGACAAAAATCTTCGCCTAGGAACCCGATGATGATGGTGATGGTGATACTGATAGTGTTGCTTGCACTTCTACCAAAAGATGGTAACAAGTGTACACTGCGCTAGTATTACGATAAGTATCTTGAGTGGAAAGTTGATCCCTTTGCTCAAATTCTTAACTTGCTCTGAACTCCAGTGTTTGGCTAAATCTCGCGCAAAAAAGCCCTATAGTTCAAAAGAATTAGGGGTGTAATATACAGTGCTGTACTTTATAAATATAAGTACAATTAATATTAATAAATTAATATAACTTTTAATATAAGCTAGTAAGCTGCAGCATAGTGTTATGCTGGAAAGCGTTGAAAAGTTGCAGCTAGGCGCTCGGTGTAATGCTAGAAAACCTGAAAAAGTTGTAGCTAAGCGCTGTGTTCAGCAGGAAAGCGCTACAAAGCTGTAGCGCTTTTCCGCTTGTTTTGAAGCGATGCATTGAAAACATGCGGAACTCAGTGCGAAAAGTACGTTTTTTTGAACCACTTGTTTCAAAAATAGCAAATTCAAGTTACACAGGGAAGCCTACTAATACTGCAGCAATTGCTGTGGTTAGCAGGAAAGCGCTACAACGTTGCAGCTATTCACTGTGTTATACAGGAAAGCGTGCAGGAAAGCGTGTCCCGTGATCGCAAAATGAACGATTTGTATCATATTGACGGGTTTCTTATTCGTAATAAGACAAGTTTGAAAATCCGATACATTCGCGACCCTTTGGATTCTTAAATTCGCAATAAGTTCTCCACAATTCCTTTCTTAAATAAAGTAATAAATATGAACATAACAACGAAAGTGTAAACGAAGTTTTTTGTCACTCCTTCTAAGATATTCATAAAATTCTTTTCTTACAACACCGCTGTACACGTGAGCAAAATCTTGCAAATCTATGAGTGAAGTATACAAAGGACACAATTATCAACTTAATAGAAAGTTTAATCAGCTTATTTATTTTATATTTTATTTAACAATGTAACGTCTAGTTAGAGACTAAAAATACAAATTTACAAGTTATGTAATCTCTGTAAACAGTGATTAAAACGTTTTTTTAAATGTGAACGATTATTAGTTATTTTCTTTTACATAAAAAAAATTTTTTTTCGCAAAAAGATGGATCACATTCCACTTTTTATAACTTTCTTTTGTCACCCCAATTTTCCAAGTTTTGTGAAGAGCGGTTCAACCGTATTCGATTTATACGAGAAGAGAGAGATAAAAACTTAATTCCATGTACTATATAACCATATCCTGGAATGTTTTGCTTCACTCTTCCCATTTTGATCATGGACCATTAATATACTGAAATTGAAAATGGTTTTTTATTGTGAATACATTCTTCACAAAGTCCAATTTTCCCCCTTGATACGAGCATTCGATCCCATCCAATCTCGTCTTCTGAATAACGTTTCAAACAACCGATCACTTTTCTTCGACAATGAAAGAAATCTGAGAAGGGTTCAGCGTCTTTTGCCACGTGTGTTTGGTTAAAAGCAAAAAAAATTGCGAATCTGTGCCTAAATGAAAACCAGAAGGCTATGCCAGCCATTTAATGTTTAGTCGGTGAATGGAGACATTGTCTGGGCTGATCCATTGTCCACAGCAATCGCTTCGACGAAACGACATTTGATCTCGCTTCTCCACTTTTCGAAACTGGGGGCGTTGGAGCGAAGCCCATTGGGGTCTTTTCGGCAAAGGGGTCCCAATGGAACTCGAATGCCTTACATAGTTTCAGTGGCACAATTATTTTTCGAAGCGATAGTAGTGGAGAAAAGAAAGAGTTGGCGTTCAATTCGATCCCTTTTATCATAGAGAGGAAGGGAGACAATCGGGTGCCGTGACAAGGATTAGTTCAAGGTCTGCACACACACACACACACACACACTAGTTGGGAATCAACATAGTACATCTAACTCGGTAGCGCTTTTGCTACCGGACTTGAGTGTAATTAATATCGTCATCGTTGAGTATGGGGACGATGGTTAGTACCTTTTATGAAGGTATGTTTCATATTGGCCCGTGGGGCATGTGTTGTTTAATGTTTGAAGGGGGGGAAACAATGTTGCGCCGAACCGGTTGGTAGCGATGAAAAGAAGGATCGATGAACAGTGTCTCGTTTCGTTTCTAATTAATTTCTGCATGCGATAATTGACGTAGGGAAAGGGCGTGATGAAATTTGAGTTGAAATCTCTGGGCGATGAATGAATAGGTTGGAATTCTTGAATTTCTCGCTGTGTCGATGGCAATTGTTGGACTAAGTTTTAACGCCTTTAATTGGAGGCTGTTTTAATGCTATTAAAACGTGAAGAAATTAAATTTTGGCATACTCTTCACTCGAATAGCGTGTTTGAAATGTTTTGAAGCATACAATTATTTCGAAGTTATGAAATTCTTATTTAGAATTGTTTCTTTGGTCGAGCTAATCTTCAATTTGGTAATTTAAAAGTTTTTGACAACTTTGTACTGTAGTGAACTAAGTTATTTGTACTGTAAGTTACGGCAAACAGTTCAGAAGCAACTGTGTCAAAGATTGTCACAGTGTCAATTTAAAGTACTGATCATAATAAACAATTAAGATGAAAACGAAAAATTCTTATCCTACTGACGAAGTGCACAATTCTAACAAACACCCGACGTTTCGTCTTTTTTTCTAAAGGCTTTTTGAAGGGACAAAACACAAACAAGAACATACAAAAAGCACACAAGCAGCAACAGAAATTAACGATTACAAAATTTCAAAAGTTGTAAATTAATTATGATGCTGTTCAGGATGCAGGATTTAAAATTTAACATTAAAGTGGTACTCATGTTCATAGTTCAATACAGTTTATTTTATTATTGTTATATACAATCCACGAGGACCAAAAATAAAACGTTGTACAATATGTCATAAGTAAAAAAACGAGTAAAATAGTTACGTTACAAAACGAATAAAAGTCAAATAAAAATAAGAGTATTTGAAAGACCTGGTGTAAAAGGGAGTTAAGTGACATTTTCGTCAAAAAATGACTTAGACGCATTTTCGAATGTGTTAGGTGCAATAATTCGTGCAAAACAACAATATATACAAACCTATTAGTGTAAAAAGTGTGAAGTAGCCCATAGACAGCAATACAAGTTTAGATCCTTAAAAGCGATTTTCTCGAAATTGTAAAAACAAAATGCTACTTGACACCTTTTAACATCAGGTTCTTCAATTATATGAGTTATTTGTTATTAGCAGTCTCCTTTAAATATTGCTACATTGTTTCTGAACAATTAAAATTCTGAAGATTTCAGTTCTGAAAATGGTGAGACAAAGGTCTTTGAAGTCATCCGTGTCAAATCCACAAGAAACATTTTCATTATCCTCTCTACGATTGGAGAAGCAGTTCTGAGCGTGGATTTATTTGGATTTAATTTATAACAACTATCCGGGAATGAAATTTTTATTAGTCCCGTAATAACTACGAATCTGTTATTAATGTCGGCTTTTGCCGCAGATGGCCTATAGTGTAATTACAAAAATAGAAACACGATGACTTCGGCGTTGTTCGCTTTGGGAGTGTTATTGAAGCTAATATCGCGACACTAAAGGCCCGTATCGTGCATGATAAATGGACCAGTCGATCGCATGCAACAATAACAATGCACAAAGTGGTCGGTGTTCCTTCGCCTTGCATAATGGAAGACCATTTTAGTCATCCAAAGAGCGCTCGTTAGGGGTCTGAAGCGTGCTTCCATATCGCGATCAATCCCGTTATCATCCGTGCAAATGGGTCCTCCTCAACTGAAAATTCCCCTCTTCCTATCGCACACAACGCTGATACCTTTAAAACTCTTCCTTCCCGCTCTACTGCTTCTTCTTCTTCTTCTTCCACTACTACTGTTTTCCATTTAACCTCAACCCCTTGTCCCGAAATTTATAATTTGACTCGGACGCTAACGATCCTCCGACATTGCCATTGCGATCGTCGTCGTCGTCGTTTGTGCGCCGACGCTAATTAGTCGTTCCCGTTTTCTTCTTTTCGGAAGCAAGATATTGAAGCTCTATAATCGTAAGTTGAAGGAGACCAAGTCGTATACTATTGTCGTTATTGATTTTTCCACCACGACCTGCTGCTGCTTCCACTTTTCTTTTTTCACCAATCTTTGAGATGGTTTCATAATCATTAGGCCCAAACTAAGCTATAGTCGAAATGAAATGCAATTACGCACTAGCTCGATGCTATAACCGCTTTGATCGTAAGGTACTTCGTTCTAAGGGCTCCAACGACATTTTATGATTCAAATTTTCTTTAATGCAGTTGAAATTCATCAAATGGGATTTTTTTGTAGAGTTTAATATTGATTTTAGTTGAATATTTTTTTTTCGAAAATGAAATATTGCTGAAAAAACAAAATGGGACAATAATGCGATTTACGTAATTATAATACAGTGTATTATATTCATGTTAATATTTTGGAATTTATTTTTATACACTTTATATTAACTTCACTTGTGAGTGAGTTTGTCAATGAGCGAACTGAAATTGAAATAACAGTATACTATATCTGTACAGTTGTTATATGAGAACATACTATATTCCAATGTATCAAAAAACGCATTTAAGTTCTTCGCATAAAAAACGCATAAAAATAAGTTCAATGTAAAAAAAGTTGCATATATAAAATAAATACTGTAAATCAAAAATTACAAAAAACAGAGATGGAATTACTCAAAACACGCACAAATTGACTATCGAATTACTCAAAGGATTCATAAATTTTGATTTGCATAAATCGTAACATGCAGAAATTAAAAATTGTTTTTTTGCAGAATGTGTACTAATGTCATATACACTATATCTGTATATTATGACACTATACATATAAAGAGTATGCTTAAAATGCATTTTAAATGTACTAGTTTCTACTATATTTGTATGGAAATTGCTCGATTGTCCAGCTTTATAAATTAGATTATTCATTTCGTTAATGCATGTCAGGAAAATGCTCAGTTATTCGGAAATTATGGCACGGAAAAGTGTTACCGCTTGGTCTTTATTGATCCCGCTTGCTAATTGGCTTCTTCACTTTCCGCAACGATTGCACTATCGAAGAAGCCGCATAATAATAGTGGTGACGAGATACAGTCCTAGGATTACAAATCTTTGATTATTCCTTCATTTACGTATTTAAATTTACTTTTGCTCGTAATCGCTTTTTTGTTATTCTAAAGTTTAATATGAAACTGCGTTATCTGACAGAATCACGACTAGGGAGCCGTGTTTTCTAGCTTCGGGTTTAGTCGGAGTGTACATGCGTGGTGATAGTTATTTCAAATGTGGTTAAATCCCAACACCAATCATCACGTTGAAAACAAGTAATTGGACGTGGAGTTGATGCTGGGATTTAACCGCATCTTAAATAACACGGCTTAACTAAGATCATTTTTCAACAATGTTAAAACACGTTGCAGATCTCTTGTTGGATCTTACCGCTACTTTGGTGTGTCGCTCGCAAAAAACCCGACGTGTAATCAAGGGAAAATCATATGCTTTAATAACAGATAATATATCAGTCCTCTAAAATAAACTTTCGATATTAAATATGGAACGAGTCTCACACTGGCTTCGCGTTAACTCCATTTTATAGCAGCTATAACAAGCAAATCGCGTTTCAGAAATCCGACATTAAATCGTTTCATCATCTCGCCGAAAGGGATGATTCTCACACTGACTTCGCGTTAACTCTCTTTTATTGCAGTTATAACCAGCAAATCAGGTTTCGGGTGTACACATTGGTAGACAGTGGCGAGATGATAATTAACAAGATCTCATGTTTTTATTATTTTTGTTTTAAAATAACAAAAATAACATAAGCCTAGCTACTATTTTCATAAATAACATTAAATTCGCTCAATTTTTTTATTTATATTTCAACAATACTTTGTGTGTTTACAATAGTTGTTTACACTTTTCTGCTTCTCATTTTCGTTGATGATTATTTTTCGTGGGACACAGTTTAAAAAAAATGTATTGTTTAGGATTTATTTTTCTCCACTATTGAAATATTCATTTTATAAATCAAGTGACAGAAAGCATACCTGTAGTCTATTGAAATGTCTCAATAGAAACGTGCGGTATGAAACGTGTTGTAAGAGTGAAGAGATGTAAGTCACCATTGAGTTTACCTGAACGATTTCATGGTTACAAGATCAATCTGTTGTAGAGAAAGATTGAGCCGAAATGTTTTCTATTACTTTGTCCTGATAGGAAACGAAGTTTGCATGCTGAGATTGGAATTTTATTGCATTTCCTCTCTGTGATGGATTTCATAATTTTGTTGGGGGAAAAAAAAAGAGCAACAAATAGAAGGCAAAAGATGATGAAAAAAAATATAAGAAACTTTGCAATCGATGAATCGTACTACGGTACATAGAGCAGCGATGAAATGGTTTTTTCCTATCTTCCTGTTCACACAAAGGGGTACAACGTTTCAATGGCGCCTTCAAATTGAATTTTCGTCATAAAGTTGTTAAACAATTTATTAAAGCGTTATAAAATTTCATACCACCGTGGTGTGAATGACTTTTTAAAGAAAAAATATTATTAAATGGCACGAATAGCTGAATGGGATTTTGATTAAGAAAGCAGCATTCTTGACTGCGTTATGCATAGTGAAGATTTATTGAAATTTTTTTTTAAAGGTCCTGTTTTCCTCCTCCTACATTTATAATTAATTGTTGAAATTGAAAAAATCTCATATATGAGCAGAATTATTATTTAACATGTAAGTTATTAAAAAAAAAACGAAAATCGTTAAAAAAAACCATATGGAATATTCTGGAACTCGTTTTCATGAATTTTCTGCTTTAATGGAAAATAATGTGAAATTTCATACCAATGAAAAGTTTCAAATCTTTTATTAACTTTTTTTATAACTTTTATTTTATTGTTAGTAGTGTAGTTTAGTATAAGTTATTGTTTTGTAGTGTAGTGTAGTGTAGTGTAGTGCAGTGGTGTGTAGAGTAGTATAGTGTAGCTTTAATAAAAAAATGTGAAATTTCATACTACTGAAAAATTTCAAAACGTTTATTAAGTTTTTTCATTACTTTAATTTTATCAGTAGTGTAGTGTTGTGTAGTGCAGTGTAAGCTTAGTGTAGTGTAGTGTTGTGCAGTGTAGTGTAGAGTAGTGTAAGATAGTGTACTGTAGTTTAGTGTAGTTTACAATAATGTAGTGTAGAGTAGCGTTATTGTAGAGTGCTGTACAGTGTTATATAGTGTAGTGTACAGTTGTGTAGTATAGTGTATTTAACAACTGTACACTATACTACGCTACACTATACAACACTGCATAACAGCTCTCTACAATAAACTACTCTACACTACACTACTGTAAACTACACTAAACTACAGTACACTACACTACACTACACAACACTACTCTACACTACACTGCACAACACTACACTACACTAAGCTTACACCAGAGATCTTTAATATCTACGCTTCGCGAAGCGTAGATATTAAAGATCTCTGGCTTACACTGCACCACACAACAGTGTTCAGTAACAAACAATTGATTTTAGCTTTTTAAATATTGGTCGAAAGTTTTTTAATATATATGGGCTAGATATATATTTTTTATTTTCACGTCGACCTAACCATTCTTCAATCCGATCTTTTACACGCTTTTTTAACAAAAAAGTATCGAATGAAACGAGAGAAAAAAAAATGATTGCTGGGAAAGGATTTTCGATTTCTTTAACACCCAGCAGCAGCTTTAGCGTCATTTATCAGAAAATTACACCTAAATGAAAGGAGAGTGCGATGGAAGAAGAAGGAGAAAAAAACGACGAATGGAGGCCCCGAGCTTCCAAACGTATTAATCAAGAAATTGGATTGTTTCCCAGTTGCTCTTTCAAGAACTTGCTTTCTCTACTGCAAACCCACTGGAGGAAACTGGTTATTTTCCTTTCAACTTTGGCTAGAAACCTGTGCGCAATGTTTTCTAACGCTATTTCTTCCTTTTCATTGTAGTTCTTTCTTCTTCTTTTTTCTTTAAATCTTCATTTTCATAACTTTTTTATTCGGTTCGTTGTTGCTATAGTTACAACCGTTGGTACGGTTAAACCCACTAATGACGTTTTTTTAAGGGTCCGATTTCTTTATTTAAAGACTAATTTGAAGGTAGGTTTGCTTTGAAATGTTTGAACTGTAGTTTAATATTTTTATTTTATTATTATTTTCATTATTATTGTTTTACGCATTTTGTGATTTACAATTTTGGTTTTCTAATTATTACTTTAATAGATGGTCATTAATGTTTTATGTGAAAAAAAACGATCTTTTAAATAAATCAGTTGTGTGATTACTTTCTGACACTAGACGTTTTATTGGTTTTGTTTTATTATTTTAATTTAAGAATTTTGAGCAACTAATTCTAAATGCTTTCTGACACATGCAATGTTTGTTATAATAAGTGAAGCAAGTTGTGAACAACTGTGACGGTCAACTTCTTGCCAACCAGTTTTATTGGTTGGGCGACAAGCTGACGTCATAATTGTTTAAAAATCGTTCCACTTTTTACCCTTAAATTTGCGTGTGTAAGGAGATCTTTATATTTGCCATTGAGTTCGATACCTGTATACTTTGTCCATGTAGATAGTCTATATGCCTGTATAAAATCCAGGCATTCTATAGAATGCCTAATTTCTTTTGGTACTGTATGAAATAACGTTTGTATACAACTGTTTAGGTTAGATTAAGTTAGTTAAGAACAAATTCTTGTGAAAAAACATTTAGACTTAAATTTAGACCCAGCTTTACACCTAACCTACATTGTTGCTTAACGTAACTATTTTAGTAGGCCTGCTAATTTCATACATTTCTTAAACCAGGCTTGGCGTCCTATAGAATGTCTGGATATTATACCTGTACATTTCCGGTAACATATACAATTCATTGCATATTTATGCGTTTCCTTGAACGAAAACTTTGTTGGAAGCATTATAGTACATTGAACACTACTTAATTAACGCTACGTATAAGCAAAACTGCAAGTCACACTGAGTGACACGTTAAAATGCATTTATTGCGAGATTTTACACTTTAGACAAAGCCTAGTTAAGTATGATTAGTATTGGTATTGATTCATACGATTCAACTGTATCGTGATAATGATGATTGTCGTTGTCTTGTTGCGCGAAGCGTCTTGTCGCTTAGCTTTGATTAGTAAGGCTTGTTGGAAAATTATGTGAACACGTAGGATGCCAAAAGGAGAGGGGGAGTAGGGGTAGAAAATTGAAGGGGGTGTTCAGACAGCTGGTTTGATTTATTGATACGGAAACATGTTGGTTTAATGGCTCTGGGGCTATTACAAACAGTTTTGGCTATTTATGTTGCGTGAAAGGAGTTTTCTTCGTGGCATTAATTAACAAGGGGAAATGATGATCAACACAAGGTTCTTGTTTTGCTTTCGGCATGTAAACAAAAGAAAGAGATGATTATTCGGGGGTTGGAAAACTGCCGCAGTTTAAAGAAGATATTAATATCGAAAGATGATGATGAGGCCTCCGTCTGTGTGATACGGTCTTCCCTTATCTCTTTTTTTTTCTTCTTCTTCAAACTGTCAAATGGTGTATGTAGGCCTAGAGCGAATTGAAAAACGTGATTTAGAGCCAATAATATTTATAGCCTAGGAAATGAATCTTTAAGTTTACACGGAAAACTGTTTTCGAATTCGTTGTTCAGAGATATATCACGTGATAGTTTCATAGATAGTATGTGAAAAACTTGTTGTTTTATTGCTTTCACTTGATACCAAAGGAGATACTGTTTTCCAAATTAACGTCATTTTTCTTTCTTTAAACTTTAATTTTGTGTGTTTAATTAGCAGGTCATACGCTAAGATTTGCTGGATCTTTTCTTTTGTTGACAACACTAAATGGCAAACACCTAGGTAGATATTAATGAACCTAGAACAAACTTTGCAGATGGAGACTAACAAGGTTAGTCTTCAAGTCGT
This sequence comes from Cryptops parisi, assembly GCA_034695005.1. Classification (NCBI taxonomy): domain Eukaryota; kingdom Metazoa; phylum Arthropoda; class Chilopoda; order Scolopendromorpha; family Cryptopidae; genus Cryptops; species Cryptops parisi. The sequence goes on from JAQIWH010000203.1 coordinate 46,072, forward strand.
TGAGAATGTTGTAGTAGTAATAATGCTAAGGGTTGATGGTGACATTCTAAGTGATATGATGGTAATTGCTTTTGAGTTTTGACATGTTCTTGACGACTGGTGTTTAGTCCATTAATTCAAATGATTGATGAAAATGTTTTTACTTTTAACAGAGTTTTTGGGTATTTCCTTTATTTACTGAGCGTTGCGTGTTCGAGGTTTGGATTCCTTCTAAATGATGTTTGTATTAATCTTAAATGATGAATGCTGGGTGTGGCTGAAAAGCGTCTAGAAGTCCACTATACCTCGTGGGATTAAAAAAAAACATATGTATAGACTTGATATTTCTCTTTGCTTCAATTTACTTTTGGAATGTTGTGACTTTTATATAGGATCGCCCAATTTTCTCGTTCTCGTGTGCTCTTCAGAAATTGATGTGTTGAGTTGAATAACGGTGTAACTTCAAAAATATTTAATTTTGAGAAAAAACCAAAACTTCTGGAAAACTAAAACGACGTGAAACAAAGTTTTGCTCGACATTCATATTTAATACTAAAAAACATTCCTGTCAACTGTATATTAAAATAAAATGAACAAATTTTGTAAAAAAAGTTTACTAGCTTTAGTTGAGAGGGCTCAAGTTGCGGGCTAATTTAAATACTCAATTACGCCGTTATTCCAAATATCGCACTAATTTAAAATTTAATTACGCCGTTTCAAATATCAGTAACGTTTCCATTGTTTTGGAAGAGAAACAAGCAAGTAAAACAATCCAAGAAATAAAGCGACAAAAAGAAAGAAATGACAAAAAATTAAAGATTTTACAACAGTAGCGTTTCACACATTCTTGCTTCAAAAAATCCAAAAGTGCAAATTATATGCAACCCAATGCCTTCATGCTATAGACTAGTCTAAAACGATTCAATTTATTCACTTATAACGGCGTAATTGGCTTTCCGCCGTTTTTCCACCCAACTCCTCAATTCTAATGTTCTTTGGTTAGATTGAGACGACGATAGAGTAGAATCGCGCTTTGGGCCAATCGTTTGCTTCTTGGAGAGATGGAAAGATGTTGACAGAACGAGAACGACGTTCAATGTTTTATTGAGCGGATCTCGGTTTAGTGTTGATCCTCCTTTAATCCTATTCAAATAAAAGGCCTTCTTTCGCAGTTTTGCCCAAAACTCGGTGCTCTTTCACACGTTTCAATTTCCCTCGCCAGAGATTAGAGTGTCAACGCTTGCTATTTTTTCTTCTTCTTTCTCACTCGTTTTCTGCCTTTTCTTGGCGCTGCCATCGCACCCCCTTAATCCCCTCGGTGGAAGATTGGCCGTCTTGCGGGGGACAAGGAAAACGTCTTCCATTATTCATGGCGCCTTTTCTTCAACCGATCAGTCGTGCTGACCGGTCGAACCCGAACGCAGACGATGGCTTAAACTGGACTTAATGGCTGTTTGCTTGTCCCTTTTGCCACTCCCTCGATGGCCATGCAACCATCATGAATGGGCAAAGAGGGGAAAAAAGGCCAACTCATTAATGATCCCCGAAACCGAAAACAGCAACAAAGGCAAAAGGAAAATGTCGAACAAGCAAGTTTGTCTTTTAGATCAAATGACTTAACAGCTCAGCAGACGATAGACCATTAGTTTGGGTAGGAAACTTTTACACGGGATTGTTTTCAAGTAATTACATGCTGTGTCGGTCGTAAGGATGTTTATTGTATAATTAATTGAAATTGAGTCATTGGTTTATGTATGTCTGTGTTTATGTCAAGTAATTACAAAGGCGAAATGGCATAATCATGTAGACTTGCATAGATAATGGTGAATGAACGTTTGATTTTAGGAAAATTACAGTATATACATATACAACTGTATATTGTTAAGGAAATATTTGTTAGAAATAAACATTTTATTTTGAGACGTCATTATCAGCAATTTATGTAAAAATAGTGTTTTCACTGAAAATTTCAAATTATACGAATTGTTTATCATTAAAAAACTTCGCCAACAAATAATATAATTTAAATTTCGATGCCTTGTGACGTTTCAAAACGTTTTGTCAGATGACGTCATAATCGTGTTAAAGCGGGAAGTTTGAATGAATAGATTCCAAAACTTTGATGCGGTGAGGGCTACTTATTCTGTAGCAGCAAATTTTATTTTATTTAAGTTAATTTGCTAAACTCAGCATCTTTATTAATTTTGCAAAGATATCGAAGTTTGTACGAGTTTTTTTCCACAAAAGAAAGAACAACTGTTTTACAATTTAGATGAAGGAGTGAGAAAACAGGTAGCTGAAGACATAGGAAACTAAAACTCAAACAAAAGGGTTTCAGGCAAAAGGGGAGACAAGAAACGATCGATAACGTCGAGGCAGCGACAGGCACTGCCCCTTGACCTCTGTTAAGAGAAGAAGCGTGCGACTTTTGACGCTTGTTTCTTGTTTCTCCGGGGGTGGTAACGAGAGAAGGCTTTGTCAGGAATAATTCTAACTCGGGTTGTCGCTGCTTAGTCTTGACGAAGGAGAGATGCTTTTAGCGCAAATGGAAGTGTTTAAGTTGGTTCGAGATTAACCAAAGCAGCTCAGTCGCTCGATCCGCTAATCCGAAGATGGAACTGATGGAGTCGTTTGCACACGCCATCCAGCTTTGGATGCTTTCTTTGCACTTTGCTCGCTACTACTGCTACTGCTTGATGATGGCTCTGGGAAAGTACGCAGAAGTTGATGATGCCAACAAAGAATGGCGGTAGAGAAAGTGCGATTGAAAGAAAAAAATTGAACCTGCAAATGTGGCGTTTTTATTTGTTGCGTAGTTCACTTGGTTTCACTTAAGTTTCAAGTTTCTCATTTATTGTTTCGATTGTGTCTATTATTGAGATTGTATAATTGAAAAGCTTCGGAAAATATAATGATGACTTTCATTTTTTAAATTGTTCAGGGGAAGCATTTTTCTTGTGAGAAACTCCATAGAGTTTAGTTTAGATTAGTTTATTGAGTACCGTACCATACTGACCAACAAGGTTATTTTCTATATTATGCTATCATTTTCTGAAAAGTGGTAAAGTAACAAGCTAGAAACAGTACTAAGGAACAGTTTGATGTAAACTTAAAGCATCTAGGAAGGAAGCGAAACGTCATAGTTTGTGTTAAGTTTATGTTACCCGGTCTGTTAAGGTTGGATAATTTTTTTATCGAATTAAGCTACGTAGAGTATTAATTCAATAGAAAAAAAGTAAAACTAAATTAAGCACTTAAATACTATTTATACACAGATAAATTTTTTTCACAACTTTGATACAATGTGTAAGAACCGTTCTATTAACAGTTTAGCTTTTTAATTGAATTTTAGAAGGTACTATAAAATGTTATGATTGGTGTGTGAACTGACATATTTATGAAGAATAGTTTATTTCTGGCAATGAAATAACTGTTTAACCAAGAAATAAATTATTTGATCATGGTTTATATGAAAAACTCTTCTTATGTGTTTATCATATTGAATATAAAACAAACTTTACACAGCATGTTGCAATAATAGGAACATTTTATAAATTATTTCATTTTGTTACAAATATTTTTGTTGTCAATTAAAAATACTATACATTATTTACAAATAAACACACACAAAAAATTAAAAAGCTAAAATTGAAACGCTGGCTTGTTTCCATATAAAAAAAGAAACGCATCAGACAACAAATGTTGTTTCACCTTGACATAAGTTGTAAATGCAAATAAAAAACAACACTTATCTTTAAGGACGATTATAATTTTTTTTTACGGCACTTTTCATTTTCAAACGTGAACTAGATTGTATTTCATTGGCTTCCTACCAAAGTTATTTAATTAAATTCTCTTCAACTAAGGAGTGTTTTTGGCAAACATAAGCTGGTTGTAAATCGGCGAGCCAAATTTTGACGTGTACGGATCAAAGTTTCAATTTGCAAGAATTTTAAAATAATCTCGACGACGAGAGGAGGATGATAATAAAAAAAAATTTTAGTCGTGAATGTTTTTTTTTTCATTTTTCAATGAGACGAAAAATGATAAGTCATCGTCGTCGGTGAAAAAAAAAATATAGTTGTGAAAGAAATCGTTTGGCACCGGTTAGGTTATGTCTAGATACTCGTCTGCTGTCTGTGGCCCTTTAAATTTAGTACGAAGGTTATCGTTATATTTTTCTGATGACACAACCTTGAATTAGTGCCTAGCTTGTTGACGGTATTTTTACATAACGGGTGTTGAGATTTTTCTTTCTAAATAACATCAACGATGTTGATATTTATAGCGTGATGATGACGTAGTGATAATTTCCGCATTTTTTTTTCTCGGCTGTGTACATATTTGTTTGGTTGGTTATATAACTAGCAGGAGTCGACCGGAGAAGTAATACACATTAATACACGTATAATGTTGTTCAGATTCATGTTATTCTCCAAATTAGCGAGTTTTAAAACATTTAATGTACATACAGGGTGATTCAGGTGTGAATATTTCCAACTTTTAGAGGTGATAGAGGGGATGCAAAGAAACACCTTTCAATGATGAACTGGAAATACTTCCGTAACGAGATACAATAATTACTGAATTTCTATGACGTATTGGCAATACAGTGGAATCCAGCTATTATTGTTAGATAAACATTTTTACCTTATTTTCTCTATGCACCCACCAGGGGTCACTTGTAGCACCTGCTACCTCTCTCTACTTGAATAAACGCAGTTGTTGAACACACGTCAAGGTATCCACTTGTATTTTTTTCGAATCTCTCACCATCAGGTTATGGGCCCAGCACGCTTCCACTGCGCTCAATCATGGATAATTATAATCGGCTATCGTTATCATTAATCAGTCGGTTTGTTATCATTTGTTTAATGCTATTAGTCGGATATTGTAAGAATTAGTTTAAAGTGATCATAATAACCGGATTTTACTGTACATTGTTCCGACGGTGATGGTTATACTCGCTAGAAATAAACCAACACGTTCACTCTCCCTATTCAAAGATTACGTCATTTTTTTATTACGTTGTTTTAGTCGTCATTATCCTTGTTTGTTGTTCTTGGTAGCAGAACAAAAAATGGATGCTTTTGTGAAGTCCTCGGGTTATTTTCTCTTTCAACACATCTGTTCACTGAATAGGTTCTTGAGTTTTCGTTTATTTTTCTATTTTACTAATTAGTATAGGGTGGCCCATAAGTCACAATACTATTTAAAAATTAAATAACTTTTTATGGTTGTAAATTATTTTTATTTGTTTTTTATATGGAGAAGTACAGAAAATGGGAGTTTTTTGTAAACTAGGTATGAAAAATGATATCACGTAAACGATCCTCATTTTCTGCTTCACAAACACAGGCTGTAACTTTCAGCATTTTAAATTTGTGTTTTGTTTATATTCTATTTAATGTTTGTATCATAAGATTTATTTTATTTTTATTTTAATATAGTACATTCCAAACGGAACCGATTAACAGCGTGATAAAATATGACAGAAAATAAAGCATTGAAAAAATATACTAAAATTTGTCATAATCACAAAACATTTCTAGTAAACATAGCACATGTATACTAGTAAATAGCCCGTCAACAATGATGAGAAAAGCTTTTGTTTTCATTACGCAATTTATTATATAACTCATGTTGCTTGGCAACATTTGTTACAGTTATTGTTTTAGCTCATAATAACAATCGTTACAGTTGTTGTTTTAGCTTATGTTATTTCTCAGCATTTTTTAGCGTTTATTATTTATTTTTTAACTCATGTTTCAAAGCAACATTTATCACAGTTATTGTTTATGATCATGTTGCTTCGCAACATTTGTTACAGTTATTGTTTTAGTTAATGTTATTTTTTAACATTTGTTAGCGTTATTTACTAATCAGACAGCCAGCGACCTACCCTTGCAAAAGATTAAAGTAAATAATAAATTTATCTTTTAAAATGTACACAACTGCTTAAACATTCAAAATGAGACACTTCAAAAGGTAACATTGGTAATCGAAGAAAGAGTTTGTTTCAGTGGGTGCAACATAACATTTAGTTTATTATTCACGGTTTTATTTTTACGCATTTATAAAATCGTTAAATTTATTTAAAATTCAAGAAAAAAAAGTATTTTTAATTAGAACGACTGTTTTGAAACAAAATTTAAAAATTTGTAAAAACTTTTTTAAACATGGTTTATATACAAAGTGTTTTTATTGAAACAACTTGCAAGCTAAGTTTGTCGCGGTTGTAGAGAAAGAATAAAAAATTGATAACGCGGCAGTTTTTAACAATAAATTACACGACTAAAAAAAAAAATTATTGTTGTCAACTAATTTTGCAAAGAAGGATAAATAAACGACCAAAAAAAAAAGTGTTTTTAATTTTTTATTTTATTTTAGCTCTTTAATGAACGTTTAGTCATCGCCTTTAATCCCTAATTACACAGTCTGGGTAGCAGGCGAGTGTTGTCACATGCAGTTTAGATATTGCGACAACGTAAGAACTTGTTTTCGTTCGCGAGCTAATTTTCCCAGCTTTGTTTGCTCCTCCGAAAATTCTTTCCTGTCTCCTCGAGTTGAGATGGAATCCCGAGCACACATTTTAATAGATAAGAGACTTTCACAAGGACGCTGTTGAAGTTTTCTCCATTTTTTTGTCGTCTTTCTATATGTATGTAATTTTAGTTTTTTAATAATCCAACTTGTTTCATGTTTGTACAGTTGATATACACACACAAAAAAAAATAGTCTTTCTAACTTTGTTATTTGGCACCAAAACTTAATACTCTCGTTTATTTGTTTTAAACGACTGCATTTAAGAGTGAAGGAACAAAAGGGTAAGAGAAGTTCGTGCGGAATTCTTCCTTCTTAGTAAAGTTTATTTTTTGTTGTTTGTTAAGTATCACTGAGATAGGTGGTTTGGGAATGTCAGACGAATTTTGAGAGGGCTTCGTTTGTAATTTTTTTTTAACAAATTTTAAATTTATTTTTTTGTAAAATATTTTTTTTTTTGTGAAAGAAAAGGCAAATAGCGTAGATGAAACTGTTAAAATGTTTTTTAGTCGTATTTAATTACTGGATAACATTCCAAATTTGCTCGAAATGAGATAATAGAACGAAAAGAAGTTTCTTTCCAACCCTAAGTTTTTACTTCTCAACTCTTAACGTTTTATTTTCTCTGTATACTGGGGTTGGTATAAAAGTTGGAAGCAATACACAAGTGAGCTGAAAATTTAATGTATACTGCCATCTACAGATGTTTATGATAATATATTGTGTAGTCCAATGTATCAAAAATTGCACAAAGTGAAAACAGAATAAATCGGAAACGGCATAAGTCCAATTTACTGTAACAAAAATCGCACAAATCGAATCGAAAATTGCAGAAACAAAAAATGGAATAATTTAAAACTCGAATTTCTTAACAATCGCATGAAACTAAATTCGCATAAAGCGAGACTATATAAAGCGTATTCTTAAAAATCATTTTCAATGTACTTGTTTATTTTTACGTAATATAGTAGTTATATAGTAATACAGTAGTTATGACGTTGTGGATACCTAATATTTTTATGGAACTATACTTAAAACTCATTTTGTATTAAAAAACATGACGTTCATTGTACATTGTATTATTTTTTCTTATTATTGTCTGTCATAACGTTTTTTCTTAATTTTGTAATATATACGTATGAATAGGAATATTTTTTAATTGTTTTAAAAAAGACAATAATAAACTTTAAAAGCATTTTTAAATTCTTGATCTTAATATTTTTTGATATGTTTATATTTACTTATTTTCTATACATGTCAGTTTTAAACTTTTCATTTTTCTATTTTTTTATGACTTTTTATACGATATTATCGTTTTAAGCACAATTTATCAGAGCTTTTTTTTTCTTTAAACCCATCTTTTTCATGATTTAAAAAAAAAACGACACCCTATTGTCAATTTTTACTATAAAAGGTACTTAACAAGTGTTAAATTTCGAGTTTAACATAACACAAAAAAAAGTGAAATAAAACGTGTAATCCGCGCCAATTTTTCACCAACGGTCTCTTAGTGACATCTACTATAGAATAGGATTTGTTTATCTCTTCCGGGAGAGGAAATTTGTTACCATATAGGGATGCTTTAATGATGTTGCGTGAAAGGGATAAATGGGGAATACTTTGTTCTTCATCCCTTTTTTTTATATTTATTTATTTTACTCGTTTTTTTGTGTGTCGTGCTGATGGATCATCGTGTTCGTCGAAGGCGAAACTGCGATGAATCGCTCGTTTTTTGATCAGCTGTTGCGACGACGTAAGACGACATCTCGTCTTACTCTTATGTCTTTCGATTGTCTTTTTTTTTAGACCAACAACGATCAAAATGGCATTTTGGAGTTCTTAACTTTCTCGTGACAATGCTCCAACCTTCCATTTATTTGCTTGTCGTTGTCAACATGCGACGATTCATCGAGATTTTTATTTTTCTTTGTTCTTCTTTGCTTGTTTTGTCTTTGTCAATATGGTTTCTCCTATCTGACTGTGATTTTTATTTTTTAGAAACTCGATGAAAAATGAGATCTTTCTTTCATTATATACTCGAACGCTAATTTTCTTTAATAATGGGTTTTAACGTGACTCTTTTAGTTAATGGATTTTTCCTGCAGCACTTGTTAAGTTTGCTCTTCATCAAATTTTTTTTTTTGACTTTTCTAATTCCATATCAGCATCTTAGTGCTACCTTTAGATGACAAAGAATTGCTGCCTGGGGTGTAGATTTTTATAAGATATTTTTAATGAATTTTAATTTAAATATATTGAAAAGACGATATTTTGAACAAGTCTAAATTTATTTGGACACTTTGGTTATTTTGATCGTAAGTTTCTTATATTTTTTGTTGGCTCGATTTTTGTCGAATGGTTGGGGGTGTTTGCAATTTGACAGCTCTCCATCAGCGAGGCACGTGATTTGAACTAATTATCTCGATGTAACAAGTAAAGTGCGAGGTGAATTAGCCTAATTTACTCGCAATATCCCATCATGACTCAGCAGGATGCAACCGAGGAGAAAACAATTTTTCATTCTCCCTGCCTTCCTTGAATAATTGGAAAGTCAACGCCGATCTAGGCACAAAACCCCCATACAAAAGTAATTCCCCTCTTTCTCACGATTACAGTTTTTTTTTCTTCTTATTATTTTACCAATACTAGACTAATCATGAATAATGATCGTGGTTGGTTGATATTTAAGTAAACGTATTTTCAAACGAGACAACGATTACGCATCCAACTTTTAACACTGATTTAGAAGTCAATTAATTTTTTTTGGCATTGAACGTTTAAAAGAATCATTTTTTTAAAAAAAAATTTAATTGATGTATTGAAAAATACGTTTAAAATTTGTTAGAATTTTTGATTAATTTTTTATTATTACAAGCATTTTGAATTCAAAGGCCTAGTGTAAAAGAATGTTAAGTAACATTTTTAAAATTTCGAGGGAAATGTGTTTAAAAATCTGAACTTGCCTTGCTGTCTATGAGCTATTTTACACTTTATGCGCTAATATCTTTGCACATAATGTTGTTTTGCTCAAAATTATGCGTTTTGAAGGTAGAATTGCATCTAACACAACCAAAAGTGCTTCTAAGTAATTTTTAACAATAAAATGTTACTTGACACTCTTTTATTGTGAAAGAAAATTGTGAAATTGTAGTTTTTCCACAAAAATTAGAAATTTGTCAATTTTTGTTTCAGAATTGAAATTTTTGTATAAACTGTGTTGGCAAAATGAACATTTTTGTAAGGTGTGAAGCATTAACCAATACTATGAGAGCGTTATATGATTTATGGATATAGACAGGCGATTTAGCTTCTATAATAAAATTTCAATATCAAATTGTTTGGCGACCTGTGGCGGGCGAATGGAACACTTCTCACTCTGGCTTTGCCTCTACTCATTGTATCGCAGTTATAACAAGCAATCTTTTTTTTTGCGTGGTTGTGACATTTCGGTGGCTAGTGCTTTTAACGCATACTGTGAGTACTAATTCTAGGTTTCTGTATTCGTCAGCCCCTATATTCGTCAAATCTAATATTGGTCACATGTTTTCGACAAAGTAATTTCCCAATATTCGTCCAAAACTCTGATATTCGTCACCGAAAGTCACCATCAAGTGAATCAACGACACGAAAAGTCAGTTTTCAAGAATAACAATATAAAATATTAAAAAGTAAACAAAATATAATTGTGGAGTGCTGAATGTGAGGCTTTAGTAACAAGACTGGAGTGGATTTAAAAAGTATGTGCAATTGATTTTATATTCGTCAGATTCAATATTTGTCGTTTAATCTGAAACGGATCAGTAGAGGTTCCATTGTACATAGTTTAATTAATTAGTAAATACTGATAAACGTAAAAGTACTAATAGGTAGGTACTTGGAGTCTAGAAATACAGTACTAGATTCATTACTAATATTAAATGAAAATCGATTGCCGTATGCAAACATACTAACCAATGAAACTCCATTAATGAAAACATTAAAAATTAAAGTTAAATAATGTTCAATTTGTAATTAGAGTATTTAAAGTTTTAACTTTAAAAGTTCTGTTTATTCTTATAAAGGAGTACAGGAGTACATCTAGACAAGTACATCTACTTGAAAATATATATATATTTTTTTGTTTGTTATTGCTAAGAAAATAATAATTTTTTAGAGAGTTTGGTGGAGAGAACAAAAATAACAACAGCAAACTTCTAAAATGCGACATATAGGAAATCAAACCCTTGATGGTTTCTTTTCTTTTCGTCTGTCTGCTTTTCTTTTATTGTTTTTCCCTTCTTTTTATCTCCTTGGTATTGTCATCATTTTCTCTTTTAATACCTACAAAATACATCTCGAAAGAAGAAGGGGAGGGGAACAAAAAAAAAGAACAAATAAATGTTCGACTCGCGTCCATTGTTGTAATTTCTCGAAAACGATGAAATAGAAGACAAGTGAGTGACAGCGAAATCAAATCCGAGCCACTCTTTACGCATTGCAGACTTATATCGAAACTGGGGCCTCGTTTTGGGATTTAGGATTTCGATCATAACATTGGCTGAACAATACGCGTGGAAAATTGCATCCAGTCTCCTGTTGTATTTATATATATAGATATATTTATATAAGTAGTAATACTACCAAGAACTTGGACTGACCTCTTCAACAATGGGGGGGGGGGAGTTGTTAAGTTCATCCACTGGTCACTTGTACGGTCTCGAGAGATTGGATGACTCGTTACTACGAACAGTGATGGAAATGATTATTCCTTGTTCTTTTCTTCATCCTTTCATTTTCTTTTCTGCGATGTGCTTTTATGTCGTGATGAAAGAATAATGCCACTCTGATGCAAAGACTATTTTCATGGATGAAAAGAGATTCGTGGCTTTGAGTTTGGTCGAGACAGGGATTTAAAGATTGGTCGAGATGGCGACCTTTTATAAGTCGTGTGGTTTTATTTTCATACTCTTCATATACTTCACTCGTGAGTTTGTGAGTGAGTTGGGAATTGAACGTATACTACTCGAAGCCGTTTATGGAAATATACTGTATAGTCCAGTGTACCAAAAACGCATAAAATTGAGAAGCGCATAGTTTCTCATAAATAAAAAACCACATAAGTTTAATGTGAAAAAAAAATTGCATAGAGTATATAATAAATGAATCAAAAATTACAGAAATAAAAAATGAAGTTACTGTACTCAAAACACGCATGAATTGAATATCGCATTATTCAACGATCGTATAAATTTTAATTCGCATAAATTTAAACATAAAGAAATAAAAAATGGATTTTTTTTATTATTTATGTACGTACAATATATTTGCATATGACAGTACAGTACCGGTATATAAAGAAGTACAGTATGTTTAAAAAGCATTTTTTAATGTTCTTATTAAAGTTTTTACAGCGTATGATAAAAGGGAAAAGGTTATTTTTATGATTTTTTTTTCTGTACACTTTTTTTACATTTAATTTTTCATATATAATTTATAATCTCACTAGTAAGTATGGTCGTACGATGGGTACAGAACAGTGTATCAATTGTTGAAGAAAGGAATAAAAATATCGATGCAGTTATTTCAAAATGATCTGGAAACAGAACAACGGCGTTGACTTGAAACATACCTATACTACAGTACCACTTTTGTTATTGCATGATTGGCGAATATTATGCCTTACATTTGATTGGCCAATATATATTGTAATTGTTATGAAAACATCTGGTGGCATCAAGATTTTAGTGGGTTTTTAAAGAGTAAATACAAAGTCTGTATTTCTGTATGAATCTAAAATGCCCCGACAAAGGCTGAACTGATTTCGATGCGGATTTTTCTTGGTGTAGGGCTTAATCATCCCCGGCTTGTTCCTAGATGTATTGAATTTTAAATTATTATCTTGAAGCTGACAATTGCTTTTTTTGTTTACCCCTATTCGACACTGCATTCAATTGATAAATGCATTTTTTGAATTAATGAACATTTTTTATGTTGTTTATTATATCCTTGTTTACACAAAATCATTCCGGAAAAATGTATTTTACCACGGATGTAAAGAAAACAACTTCTATACTAGGTGCCACCCAGAAAGGTCAGTGGAGAATCAGTTAGCGCTCTATTTATAGTCACGTGCCATCCACTTTGTTTCCTTATGCATTGATGAACGGAGTTCAACAATACTATACTTTGTATATACTATTTCTATTGTAGGAATAAATATAGCTTGAGTGAATATATTTAGCAAGTGGTAAACAAATAATGTTTATAGCCCAAAAAATTTGAATTAGCCGCCAATGAATCTGATTTGTCTGAACTACAAACCAAGGAAACGTATCGGTCTAACGTACCGTAAATAAAACCATTTATTATTTTTTAGCAACGTAGCATTTTATATAAGCATTATTTATTAAATGTGAAGCAGTTAACTAATTAATTACAAGGTGAGAAAGTAAGAACTACTTTCGACTAGTGGCAGAAGACAAAGGTGTAAGAAGGTCTCCACTGATTTTTCTGGGTGGCGCTTAGTATAGAATTGACTTTGCACTGTGTTATACAGAAAAGCGTTTAAAGATTTTGCTGTTTATTGTGCTATTTGCCGAAACAACTAACCATGAACCTTCGACATATAGTACTCTATGAGTTTCCTTATCTGCGACAAGAAACTTGCGAAAATTCCTACATTCTCGATCCATTGGATTATCCACATTCGCGTTTTTCTGTTCCTAGCGAGTGCAATCTACTTCAAAGCCATCAGCTATAAAATGAAATTACTTGTGAAGCATAAGACACACAGTTAATTGGCGACACTTGAAGCAATTATTAATCCCCTCTAGCCTTCTTGACAAGTTTAGAAACACGCCACTAGGGTGTCAAGGGCCTGTCGCATGTGAATTAAGTGACGCAAGCATACTGTATTGTATAGAAAAGTAGTAAGCGGAGATCGTTGTTACTTATTATGATTTGTTACATTAAATTTACTGTATATTCTCATCTATCACCGTGTTCTCGTAACGATTTTCAAAAAATGTATTGCTATGAAAGGTGATAAAATTTTCAAATCGTCACACGATTCAATCATTCAAAATACAGTACGCAAAGTCTATGGTCAAATGAATAAAAAATCTGTTTCTTGAAAGATGGTGTTTTTGGATTTAAGACGTTTTGGAAATAAGCTCTTCGTTTCTTCTTTTTTATAAATTTAGAAAGAGAGACATTATGTGTAAAGAGGAATGTAACTTCTATATATTTTAGATTCTTTCTATTCACATCTAGCAGTGTTTTCGCGCAAAGCCTTGTGGGCTCAAAGGGCAAGGCGTTTCGCCCCCGTTGCCATTACCCCGTTGTTCCGCCTGGATGCTAACCTGTTATGTGTTGAAACTTTGAAGCCCCTTCTGCCAGAGTTCATTTTTTTCCCCTCTCTTACTCCCCTGCTTTCTTATCTTTGAACACGTGCACTCACGTGACCAATTTTAGAGATTTACTCCGAGATTTGGGGTAGAAGGTACTAAAAAAGGAAAAAAAGAAATCGTTCGACTTCCGTTTTCTGCGTTCACGAATTATTGATGGCTTTGAATAGCACGAACTGAAATTCAGTTTGCTTTTTTTTTCTCTTTTATTTTTTTCACTTATTTTTTAAGATAATTTTTTTTTTCTATTTGAGTTTGTTTTTTCTCAGTTCTGAGCAATAGAATTTTTTTTTTATTGTACAGAAAGCAAAATTTGTTCTCTGTCGTTAAGCTTTCCCTAAAGTACCAAACAGGGGGGATATAAAAAATTAACAGATTTAGACCAAACAAGGTGGAAAATTGTTTTAGGAACGGTAATTCTTGTTTTGTTTCTTTAGTCTTAGTCATCTTTTTACTTGTGCGATAATAATAATATAAAAAAAATAATAATGTCCGGTTATGTCCTGTAATAAATGTTCAATTTGGAACCTTAATGATAGTGAAGGACTTCGATTTCGGAAAACGATTATAAACTGCACTACATAAAGTCATTAAATAATAATAAATTTAAATCTTATATTGAATATTAACTAATTTTTTATGCACTAGATATAGTGGGTCTACATCATCGATCAGTTTCATTCAGATCCATATTATTCATTAGTAGCCTACCGCTACCACTAACTTTATTCTCTTTAACGCTCATCAATTTGGCGTCATGAAACATACGTGTTAAACCACAGTGAACTAACTCACTTTTCACAACTTTTTATTTAACTTGAATTGTTCTTGGTGTGTGTGTGCGCGCGCGCTTCACCATTTTTGCGCTTCATTTTGACCAACATCCCGATATCCCAGAGAGCTAAATTTGAAACGTAGACACAGTTCAATTGTACATTCAATTGTATTAAATTTTGACGGGTCAATGTCATGTCGATTTTGAGACTATGTCACGTGAAGGTGAAGTTTTTCTCATAGAGTGTTGCTGACGTTCACAACCACATACTTCAACATATGCATTGTTAAGCCAAATCAGGCATTGTTATAAATAAACATACGAATATATTACTTATATACTTTGCTACATACAGTTTATCTGAGCGATCATCCATTGTTGTGAATATGTTGGAATAAACATTTAACACAAATCAGCAAAAATATCTTTCTACGTGTTTGTTCCAAATACTTGTAAAGTTCGGTTTGAAAACAAAACCAAGAGTATGAAGTCCGGTTAAAAGGTCGTACTAAAAAACAAAGGTTTTTTTTTTCTTGTAAGTTGTTACAAGTTCTCAGTTAATGTGTGAAATGAGGCCAATAAGTCATGATTTAGGTGAAAACTAAAAATTATATCATTGGACCAGTTAGAGTTACACGGCACTGTGAACCATTCGGAATAGCATGCAACCCCATGGAAAAACCATACGTAAAATCATCGTTTTCTCAAATTGTCGGTTTTTTTATTTATTTTTGATTTACTTGTTAGTTCTCTGTGGTTTAATCCATATTGGAAGGAAATGTTCAAAAAATCACAGGAGTTTAATACCATCTTTTTTTGTTGCTGGATAGAGAAAATATCATAACTGATGATGTTTTCTTCTTCTTCTTCTTCTTCTTCTTCTGGTATCCGAATGTAGTGTTTAATCGTGAAGTTTCACTCTTAGGTACTTTTTTTTTTATGTTTCGTCAAAAAGAAGAGGGGAAGAGTTGGAAGAGTTAGAAGAGTGAAAGAGAGGGTGTCTTTAGCTCCTTGTGTTCATTGTGTTTTCTCGTGAGAGGTGTACGTGCGAAGGGTCATTATGCGCGGCAACCTTTTAACGCAAACAGCGACAGCGTTGATGAAATCGGGGAATTTAAGTCGCGCTCAGCTGTTGTTACGCTCGTGAAAGCTTGGCCAAATCCCCCGGGAAATGCGGCCAGATCTGCATGCAACCCACGTAGCCCTCGGTGCATCCGTGTTATCGACGGTTTCCTACCCTAAATGCCCTGCTCGCCTTCTATCTCTTACTATACCAACCCATTTCCGACATACTACAGTATTTCTCTTTTTACTCTTTTTTTTTAAATATATATTTATTTTTCTTTTAGGTTTTTTTTTTTTATCTTTTAACACGTGACACAGCGAAGACTTCGAAGAGTATTCATTCGTTTTTTCTTCGTCTTTCTTGTCATTGCTCCATCTGTCGACGAAAGCCCTATTGTGTTGTGTGTCGCTTTGTTGACGTTTATCTATTGTTGTTTGTGTGGCTTTTTTATTATTTATTCTTCTTTGTGATGTACAGGATGAGTCATAAATGTGTTTCAAATTTCACGTATATCTGTTCAATTCTATCATTATTATTATTATAAAGAAATATTATTTCATAGTTTGACATGTACAGTAACGGAAAGTTTTTTTGATATGAGTACAAAATCAAAAGTTCAGATTTTATGACACCAGTTTAGATAAGTACAGAAGTTCATCAAATGAATTTTCTTTCTGTAGTATCCAACTCTCAATTGCTTTGACAAAAATTTACTTAACATAAACTGTCAGAAAAGTGATTTTTAACATTTGTTTCAATGATGATTTAGAGTCAATATGAGTTTACTAAAGTCTATTATCACCAGATGGATAGTAATATTCGAGTTCGCATAGGGATTAGAAAGCTTTTCATTAATTATCAAAACTAATAACCTTGTCAACGCGTTTCTCACGGGTGTTCATCATCGGGACATTAATGAATTAGGTTAACTAATTGACCAACGGTTCATGATTGATAAAGTGTCTTTCAATCATGTGATTAGAGGACAACTTTTGTAACATTGTTCTCCAAAACTTGTCTTGTCAAATCGGAACTTGAACTTCAATACATGTCCCATTTGCATGTTTAATATGTATGTAGCACTTTTATCTTTGAATATTTTATGTTCAAATTGTTGTGTGTGTACGTTTCTACTATGCACACATGGGGGTTATGTTGTACTTTGTTACATGTAAATCAATAAATTTTGCATATATATATATACATAATGTATATACAGTTCATAAAGGTATATATACAGTGTATATACAGTATATATACTGTACTAACTTACGTGCTAACTTAGTATATAACTAACTTACGTGCATTTTTATATACATATACAGTGGAATCCGGTTATTATAATTATAATTAAGTATAATGTTATCAATCGGTTATTGTAATGAAATCAGTCGGTTTCAAAACACCAGTTAATGTTTTTTATGTATTGCTTAATATTATCAGCCATTTATTGTTATCAAAAAGCACTAGGGCTTCTCATTTCCCGCAAATTTTCAAATCCCGGGATCCCGGGAAAAAACCCGTCAATTCCCGGGATCCCGGGATTTCCCGCCATTAAATGAAAAAGATAACCACATGAAATAGACCTACCAATTTTTCTTCAAACACTCAAAGAAGGATTAATTTTATTTATAAAAACATAATAAAATACAAAATCGTTCCAAGTTTTAACTTCAATAAGTCAAA
>JAQIWH010000204.1:0-63471 GCA_034695005.1 Cryptops parisi
TTTAGCCTGTAGGAGGGTCTAAAGAATAATGCATATATGGCATTTAGCGTCCGCCATATTGGTTTTTCATTGACACCATATAGCCAGTGTCACTCGGTAAACTAAGAGGAATCTATAGACACCTCAATAAAGTCGTTTCACTTTTATATGTAGAAACTCACAACTCACTCACAAGTGAAGCTAATATAAAGTGTACAAAAATACGTTTCATACAGAGTGACGAAAAAATTCTTGTTATAGTATAATACTCAGTAATGGCAATAACAGGGTTTCGCCTCTTGAAACCCCTGAACATTACATCCAATCCAGGCCAGGGGAGGGGGGCTAACAAATAGTCGTGTACGGCAACACTATGCGCCTACGTCAAAGTATTTAAGCTGTCATTTGCTATTACTGATATATTACACTGTAACAAGACTTTTATTATCACCCTGTATCATTTTCTGTGTAAATTTGTAATACATAGTATTCACGTACTTTGAATTTGACAGTTGTGAAGTTTCAAAACGGGGGTTTATATATTTATTATAGAATTCCATGTAGTCAAAATCCAATCCAAACGGAACAAGCTGATCATTCGAGTTATGAGGTTTGTTTATTTTTCTCGGAATTGGAGTGGATTGTCTTAGACAGGCGAACAAGTTTTCTTCCTTCATTGGAGATAAATCTTTCATGCTTGAGGGAGTCAGAGGTAAAGTTGTGAGATTTCTGTCTGCAAGAAAAAAAAACTATATGACATGTTTGCGTTTTGACTTCCCTGTTCTACTGTGTTTCAATATAATTTCAGTGTATCGTTATTCTTATTAAAGTTCAATGACCAACATTTAAATGGTCCAAATTTGGATGTTTTGATGACCAACATATGAATGATACAAATTTTGATCTTTTGAAGTTTGACTGAACGAGGTTATATGTTACTGGCAATGTATAAAATCCAGGCGTTCTATAGAACGCCAAACCTGATTCAGGCAATGTTGAAACTAACATTAGAATAACTATGCATTTATTATGAAAAGCAAGAAATAAGGTTAGGTTTAAATTTAAGTATAAAATTAGTCTCAAATATTTTTTAAACTAACATTGTTTTAAAATTAACCTAAAACTAGCCACAACTAACCTAAGTAGTTGTAATCGTTAATTTTGCTGAAATGATTCAGTTTTCGAAGTTTTTGTCATTTTTACTGATTAAACAGTTACAAAATTCGTTAAAAAATGTATACTAAAAACTGTAGATGTATACAAGATATTAAAACTAACCATAACTAACCTAAATAGTTGTTAACAAGATGTTATTTTATACTTTTCCAAAAGAGGCTAGACATTCTACAAAATGCCTAGAATTTTATACATTGCTGGAAACATCTACTGTATATACCAAAAGTACTGTTGCGTTTTGCCAACAAATAGTTTTCAAATTGTTCATAACTCGGTGTTGGTGGACAGCTCCTGGGCGAAGGAATGGTTTTCGAACTGAAATTGAATAAAAAGCAGTTTTACACTATTAATATGCATCCCTGTAATCAATCTGTTGACAGATAAGTTATAATTGAGGGTTTAGGACAATATAATGAATGATAAACCAAATTGTTCAGGAGCCGTCTTTCTGGTGAGAAATTCCATAAAGTATCATACTGAACAACAAGGTGATTCACTATTTTATGCTGCCATTTTCTGGTAAATCCAAGAAATGGTAAAGTAACAAGCTAGAAACAGTACTGAGGAACAGTTTGATGTTATTTTTGGAAACGATGTATGGCTTATCAATATATTGCCTGGAACCCTTCAATTGATTTTCCCCTTCATAGGATTTTTTAAATAATGCATCATTTCAATCAAAAACTCAGTAGCAGTATGATTTTTAAAATTTTGAATCAACTAACTTTAAATTAATTTTAAATTACACACATAAATTTTAAACAAACTTGATTTATGCGGAACAATGAACGTGTATTAAGTGGTTTTGTTAAAAAAAATAAATTAAAAAGTATACTAACTTCCGGAACACATGTTTCAAGTGTACCCTGCAGATGAACTTATGAAACAGATGGTCAGGAACTTATAATTACATGTACCGTATATCTTTTTTTGTCAATCACTGTTTACATTTTCCGTGTTCTGTAACGTTATCGTCAGTAACGCCATGTTTATAAAATAAAAACAGCATAATAACTAATAAAAGCGAACTTCAAAAACATAATGTAATTAATGATATGCATATTAATAATTTAATGTTAATATTCAGATTTTGAAAGTTATAAATTTGATTAATTTAAACTACAAACATAAAATATATTTTGAAACAAATGATGGATAATAGATAAGTGTTATTCTTTTCAATAAGTATCAAAAACCACTGCCATAAGAAAGACCAGCAAATAAGAAGTTCAACATTATTTTAATCATCCACCAAAATTGAAGTTTTTTGTGTACCTTACGAAATTCATTGTTTTATCTCATGTTGTTTCGCAACATTCGATTACGTGTAGCAATAGGGAATCCTACAACAACAACAACAACAACAACGACATGAAAACCACTTTAAATGACTCTTTCTTTGCAAGGTCGCCCTGGGCTGGGGAGTGTTCCAAAAGACAATATTTGAGTGTCATGTGATGGCTTGTCATGTGATTTCATATGACGATGCACGTTTTTAGTTAAAGATACGCCAGAAATACACAGACAATGAAATTCTTATCGTTTTATTATTTAGGATATTTTTTTATTTTCATGATTCTGTTCGTGTTCCTGTTTATGTTTGTGTTTCATAGTTTTGATGTTTTTTTATAGTTATTAATTACTGGGTGGATGCAAAAGTTGTCTTTTTTTAAATCGCATGTGTTTCATGGTTGAAGCAACTAAAATATCCAAATGGATTTTTTGTATATTTACTTAAAAAACAAGTACATTAAAAAAAGAATATGCTTTATAATATTACAGTTTCGCTTTATGCGAATTTATATTTATGCGATCTTTGATATTCGATTCATGCGAGTTTTTTTGTTTTTTTATTTTTTTATTGAATTAAGCGGTCCATTCGATTTATGCGGTTCTTACTTTATGTAATGTTTAGTACATTAAACTATTATTTATTTGGTATATCATTATAAACAATTCTAGATGACAATATACGTTCAAGGCCCAGCCCACTCACTCACAAACACACAAATGAAGCTAATATAAAGCGTATAATGCATTTTTTAAAGCTGGTAAAATAACAGTAGTTAACAACTTTCACATCTCACCAATTAACAAATCCTACAATTAGTACAGCTTAAGTTCCTTCAAACTGTCCGCTTAGTGCAACTTTCTTTGAAGTTATCAAGCCATATATTATGAGTTAATCTAGTAAGCTAATAGCTAATCTGGAAAAACACAACTTGACTAATTCGCAAACCAAAAATTAAATAAAAATACACTTTTATAGAGTAAAGACTGAAGTTTGAACTACTGTAGTTCTCAAAACACTTTATACACAAATTTACATTTGAAGACAAAAACGCAATGTTTCAGAACTTCCTTGATCCAGATTAGGTATACATATATGGACATGAAATCTTCAATTTATGCGAGTACTTTATAAATAATGAAGAACTACCTGTATTTCCAGATTAAAGAACCTGAAATTCTCTAAAAAAAAACAAACCAAATACTTACTACTTGTAGTTTTCACCAGGTATTTTTTGGAGGTCTTTGACATCAAATTTTGGTTCTGAATTTTGAGATGAACTATGGTTTATTTCGGCTTCTATAGTAAACATGTTAAAATGTTTGCTACACAAGTAGATTTTGCAATATGTTCTAAAATATGTTGAAATCCAGAATATTTCAGAAATATAGGAAACGTATTTTACCTTGTATGATGCTAGCATTTTCCAGAATCATGTCTAATTGAGGCAAAAACTTTTTCTTTTGAAAAAGTCTGTTGTCACATTTCTTCTATAAAAAACACAAAGATTTATACAGGGTGTTTCTGAAAGATCTAGTCAAATTTTAACAATAAATGCTACACCAAAACAAACAAACGATCCGTATAAACATAGGTCCGGAAATACATACCCATTTGAATTTCTGCAACTATTATGAGACAATAAGCTTATGTATTTTACGTGATTTCATCCTATGTTATCTCAGAATGAAAGCATTTCTGAACCCATGTTTATTTGGGCTGTTTGCTTTGTTTTGATTCGTAACATCTGTGGTTAAAATCTGACTAGAATTTCAGAAACCCCCTGTATACTAAACTTTCTGTTTGTATAATATGGCGAGTAATAAACAACATTATAATAATAGTTACATCTTTAGATTCGTTGTGTTTAACTGGTTGGTTTTCAGATGGAAATCTGTTAAGCAAATATGTGCATGCTCAGTTCTATGTTGACACTTGTAATTTTATGATTATCGGTATAGAAAATGAATTTCAATCACCTGTCCATCGTGGCTAAGAATTCGAGGCTAAAACTATTTGATAGATCACCATCTAGTAATAGTTTACTTGGAACATCTATAGGTGACATAGCCAATTTCACTGTCTTTCTCTGCCTTTGTTTAGTTTTTGCGTTAAAAGCTTCCAAAGTTGGAAAAAACGGTGAATCTATAATTCAATTTTTTAAGATTTATTTTTAAAATTATTGTTAATTTATTTGCCAAAATACACACGATTTCATTAAAAATTTTGAAATATAACTATTTGAACTGAATTCGTTTTGTTTTGCAGAAAATACCATGTAAATGTACGTTTCGCACTGAGATCTACACGATTTCAACAAAAAATTTGAAATAAAATTATTTGAACTGAATTCGCTTTATTTGCTTTGTTAACGGACTTTTGTCGTGCAAAGATTTCTAATATTCTGAGATTCATTTTGGACCCATTTAGGTTAACTGTTAACCTTTGAAGGTCTTTTAATCTGACATTCCACGAACTGGGTTGTACAGACTTGATTGTGTTATTAATGTAAATATCGTCAACAGAAATATAATACAAGAAAACAAACAAAAACAGAAAATATTTCGTGGTTTGGCAATTAATCTAAACATCTAGTTACGCAATTATTAACTACGCAATCAATGTACGGAGTACAAATTTTGAAAGTTGTGGATCATATTACTACCAGCTCAAAGTGCTATTTATATTGTAGTATAACATGGAGACAGTGAACTTTCCGTTTTTTTTTTCCAAAATTTTGGATTATTGCAAGATTGACGTATACAGGGTGAAGTAAATAGCTTCTAAAATGTCTTGTTAAATTTTAACCACAGATGCTATGCATCGAAAACATATCAAAAGGTCCATATAAACATGCTTACCTTCCGAGATAACATGAGGTGAAATCTCGCATAAGCCCACTCTCTCATACTCATTTGTACACTTGCAATCAAATGCATTTCGAAACCCATGTTCATGTGGACTTTTACTTTGTTATGCATAACATCTGTGGTTCAAATTTGACTAGACCTTTAATGAACACCCTATATAATAATTATACTCTTTATATTAGCTTCACTTGTGAGTGAGTGAGTATGTGAGTGAGTGAGTTATGAGTTTCTACATATAAAAACAAAACTACTCCATGGAATTTGATGAATGAGGTGTCTATGAATTCGTCTTAGTCTACCGAGTAACAATAATTATATGGCGTTAGTAAAAAACCAATATAGAGAAAGCTCCATGCCATATATCTTTAGACTCTCCTACAGGCTAAATGGCTCGATGGATTTTGATGAATGAAGTGTCATTGATTCCGACTTAGTCTCACGAGTGTTAATGCATATGTGCTGTTATTTAAAAGCCAATATGACGGAAGCTATATGCTAGTGTATAAAGAGTATGCTTAAAAAACATTTTTAATATACTTGTTCTTAGTAGTTTTAATCTTCAAGTCTGACAACTTTTACTTTGTTTTACACAAAATACAAAAAATTATATTGCTGGAAATGAAAGCACGAAATATGTCAAAGAAATAAAATTTGTATAGTTCTTTTTGCAAATAAAAGAGTCCGTCTTGGTTGAAATTTATTGGCGCGTAATATGAGAATTTACTGACATAATGGGCACATTTACTGAAACAAAAAATGGATTAAGTTTTAACATAATTACTTTGTTGTTGTTTCGAAATGGAATGCATCGTTTTAACATTACACAAATCTTTACTTATCCTCAATTTCCTTTTAATTTCGTTAGGGTGATCCAATTTTTTAGCATGAAGATTTTCTAACCGTCTTCTTTCAAAAAATTCCTGTAAATTAATCATTTCACATAGTTAACAACTTATCTTACATATATTTATTTAATATTTCTCCTGACAGACAATTTTTGGTTTGGCAAGTCGATCAATTTGTGAACTACTGTGACGTCAGCTTCTTGCTCAACCAATTGAGTAAGAAACTGACCTTACAGCTACGTTCAAATTGCTCGACTTGCCACACCAAGTGTGTGACAGGGGCCTTGCGTGAATTCTCATAAAATTTATAAGGATCTATGATAAACAAAATCGGGAAAGTTTTTTTTTTTTTTAAATGTGTAAGCAAGTACAGTAGATAGAAGGCAAGAAAGACAGTTATCAAAGAAAATTGTGATATCTTCATAATAAATCACAAGGGCCAAATTCCACATGACACATGTCAAAACTCTCAAATTACGAGATAAAAATTCCAGGCTGATAGAATATCAAAATGTTGACAAAAATTTTCCAATATTATTTTCCATTCATATTGTTACGTGCTTTACACTTTTATTTGAAAAATTGTCAACCTGTTGTTTTTTAAAGGCTGTTTTTCTTTCTTGAGATTGTTTGATCCGACTTCTGGCTCCTCCAACCCAATTCATGATTATCGAAATTACATCACATTTCTATGGAAATATACAATAAAAGAACATCAGGAAAAAAAATTATGTCATGGTCAAATAAAAAAGTTCAAGAAAGTGCATGCTAGGCAATTTGAGGGGAACATTCTTTTCTCTTCACTTTTTGTTTTGTTTTGTTTTATTTATTGCAATCTAGGTTAAGAGGACAAGGAAAGTGAAGGTGTTCATTTTTCATGGTCGAGTTCTTTCTATGTCTTGTTTTTTACTCATCCGTTAACTTTCGTTTTTTAATATACACTTCAATATTTTGTAAATAACTTTTTTACATTATGTATTGCTTGACATCTTTTTACATTATCTGTTTACAAGCTAAATTACTGTGCTAAATTGTCTTATATCCTGATGAAAGTGTTTTGGGGTTATGCAAATAGAACAACTTATTACAAGACTAAAATCCCGTAAATTGTGGATCATAAAAAATAATGAATCATAATCTTATACAGTAAACTTTTAATGTAAACTGTGGTTCAACATTTTCAATTTTTTAAAATTATTTATGAAATTGTGTGATAAGATCTCCTTTACAATTGATATGAGATAAATTCAACCAAAAGATAAGCACAGAAAAACACTTGTACATTCAACCTTTATGTTGTTGTCATTTACCAATGTACGAATATTCATTTGGTACATTAACATACATTTAAGTTAACTCACAGCTAATTAAATTTATTATTTTTGATGTCTATAGTTCAGTTTACTGTAGAATGAATAAAATCTAGCTATGTAAATACAAAGCTAATCTGTCTTTTGCCAAAGGTTGACAATGCACATTAATGCATAGTTTGTTGCACTTTTTGCACTCAGTATTTTTAATTGAGATTTTATTTTTTAGAATTTAAAATCAATTTTTTTAATTCAGATCTAATTTTTTGGAATTAAAAATTAATTTTTTAATTCAGATTTTTTTTTTCAGAATTTAGAATTTATTTTTTTAATAAATTAAATTACTGCTAAATCAGTTAATTACTTTGGATATTTGTAATTCAGATTAATCTTCAATATTTGTTGCATGATTTGTTTGAAAGACCCTGTTAATTTTATTATTATTATTATTTAATTTAATTTCACAAAACCAAGGCAGTTATATTAGACTTACTAAATCAAATATTACTGTATTTTAATAATTAAACTTAATAGTACACAATACACATTAGAAAATGAGGTGTATAGGCATAGGCTTTGTAATAAAGTGCATAGGCTCCGAGTTACTTGAATGAGTTTTATGAAATTAAAATTGTATTCTAAATATTTATTTCAGTTTGGTTTTCCAAGTTTCTTCAATTAATTTTATGTAAAATAACGGTGGCTCTGTTTTTGTTTTGTTTGTTTGCAAAATTGTGACTTGATTTTTTAATAAAGTTTTAATAAAATATAATGTTTTATGTATTTTCCAAAACTGTTCCTTTGGTTGGCAATGCTATTTAGTACTGGGTGTGATCAGGTTATGTCATAGCATTTCATTAAATCATAATGTAAAAAAATAAATAAATCAAAATTCAAATTTTTAAACCTGATTTTAACAAAACTAAATAAATTAAAACATAACAACACAATATTTAAATTTAACAATACCAAACTCCTATTATAAAATATTAATCTTCCATAGACGACGTAACCTTACCACAGTGAGCAACAAATAACATTATTCAGAAGAGACAATCTTCTAATGAAACATCCGATGTTTTAATATAAAAAAAAAATTACAATTATTTGATTTAAAATTATACTTCACAAGCAGATATGTCCTCGTTTTCCACAAAGTAGAAAATTAAAAGCTCTTTGGAGTTAAATGTATCTGTTATGTACTCATTCGAGTGAAAGCGTTTATTTAAAAAGGTAATGAGGGAGGAAAAGTTCCATGGATATCTAAATCTAGTACAAATTTTGTACTACAAACAGGTACGTAATAAGTAGACAAACGTTCCAGAAATATAAATGGAAAAAAAAAATTCTACGGCACCTAGATAATTAATTTCAACATTTGACACCATTGGCGCTAGTAAGAATAACCTTCAAGATTAATATACACATCTGTACTACTTTTCCTACTATGAGTTCAGTCGATATAGCAGAATAAACGACAAGCAGAATGTCACGCCACTCCAAATGTAAAATTTACATTATAACGGTAATGCAAATTAAATAATGTATTTTATATCATAATTGGAATTTATTTTTTTGGTGAAAAGTAATGTAATATTTATAAATGTATTTTTTTTCTAGATTTTTTTTCAGTAATTTAGAAATTTTTTTTTTAAATGTCTGCGTAGGAATTCGACAGTTGAAAGTGGTACATTGGAGAAGGCGTCATCGCCGGGCTTCACACACGAGTAAATGAATCAGTGATGTAACGTAATTCAGTAAGTAGTAGCACAGCTGAGCTTGACAGGGAAGGAGCGTTATCGCAACAGTACTCCAAGATGTCCAAGTTCCTCCAGGAACAAGCTGCGAAACGGAATATAGCAGTGGACAAAGCATCCAAAGGTATTTTGGCAACAGCCTTAGCATTGTATGGACTCAAATTGGGATACCCACTAGTGAAAAAACTTTTATATGCCAATAAGAAGCCGCCTCAAGGAGAGGACCTACCTAATGGTAAAAGGTCCAAATCTTCTAGCGCCAAAGATGACCTGATCATTTTGAAAGATGTGGACTTGGGTGCGGAGAAGCGCTTGTCCCCAGCGCTGAATCGGAAGTTTCTGCTGGAGTTGCAGATGTTGATTAAGATCATGATCCCGAAGGTATGGTGTGCGGAAGCCGGACTGTTGTCGGTGCATTCGTTGACGCTGGTCGCTAGGACGTTCTTGTCGATTTTCGTTGCCGGCCTCGAAGGCAAACTGGTGATGTACATCGTGCGTAAAGATGTACGTAAGTTTGCCATCTGCATGGCGCTGTGGGTGGGCATCGCCATTCCGGCGACGTTCATCAACAGCTTGATACGCTTTCTTGAGAACAAAATTGCCCTGGCCTTCCGGACGCGTCTGGTCAACCACGCGTACGAGTTGTATTTCACTAATCAAACGTACTACAGTGTCAGCAACTTGGACGGACGGTTGGAAAATGCCGACCACTGCCTCACCGACGACTTGATGGTGTTCAGTCAAATGATCGCACATCTCTACTCGCACATAACCAAACCGCTGCTGGACGTTCTTCTCACTGGATATTCCATAGCAGTCTTGTCTCGAAGAGCTAGTGCACCAGGAGTTCCTGGGCCTGTCATGGGTTTAGTAGTAGCCATTCTGACCGCACAAATCTTGAAGCGGGTTTCTCCGAAATTCGGCAAACTGGTTGCTGAAGAAGCCAATCGAAAAGGATACCTCCGATACGTTCACTCGAGATTGATAGCAAATGCCGAAGAAATTGCCTTCTACCGAGGCCACAAGGTAAATATAGTGTTATGCTACACTGGTTAACTAATTTTTGCTGTTTTACTTTTGCATCAACACAGCATTGCTTTGTTTCACTGTAATCTGATGACACCAACATTATTGGAAAATATAATGTCCATCACAACACCATAATTAGGGCCTAGTCTATCACTTAACACTGAAATTTATACTGCAATAAACTATTGTTAGCTGAACCCTTGAAGTTATATACAGTTAAATAACAAATGCTATTGCAAAATAGTGAAAAATTACCATATGATAAAAATATTTTGATGTACACTATTTTGATTACCATATGATACGGCATAGGCTCCGCAATGACATTTTTTGTCTAGTTGAAACACTGATTGGTGGTAGCGTTCATAAGAAAATGCTGCTAATTCTAAAGTAAAAATTAGAAAATTGGTAATTAAATAATTAATTTTTGTATGCATGTACAGTATTATAGTTCATTGAACTGATGCTGATGCACTAGTATTTTGACCAATTTAGTGTACAATCACACATTTTGTTATTGCACTGGACATTTCCTGCAAACCAATAGTGTAATAGATTATAAGCTATTTTTTATTTTATTTTATTTCATTTTATTTATTTATTTATTTATTTTTTTGTGTTTGATGTGCACATTTCAATGGTGCCACTTTTAATAACTATTTTTTTATGCAAAATATTATTACATAGCATTTCCTGCCATAGTTATGAAATGTAATTTTTGTTATTACTTATGCATGAGGTATTGAATTGTCAATAACATTTTAACAAAAAACACCCAAATTCACTAGTCATTAAAAAAACAATGGTTAAAAAGGTTTTATCACTCAACATCGGATAAATAAATTTATTATTATGGTACAGGTTGAATCACATGACCAAAAAATGACCAGATTAGCTGATTTTCCGGACCAGCAAAGCTTAAGAAAAAAAAATGGCAAAATAAACTGTAAACTTAAAAAAATTATGGGTACTTTCCGGTTATAGCCAGGCCCAGTTTGATGTTACAATTTGCTTGTACTTGATTATGGGTTTATTGTGCAGGTTAGATTAGGAAAACAAAATAATATCGTATGTTTCTTTGTTTTATAAACCCATAATTAAGTACAAGCAAATAGCAACATCAGACTGGGTCTGGCTATGACCGGAAAGTATCAAATTATGAATTAAAGTATTCATAGTTACTTTTACTGTAATTAAATTTACTAATTCACTTTTACTAATTTAGAATTGGGAATTCTAAAGTTTCTACTTTTACTGTAAATTTAACAATTATGATCCAAAACTATTCACTATAAATTAAAAAATTAGGAACCAAAGTATTCACTGTATGTTTTACTGTAAATTCCAATCACCAAATCATCGAAGCTGTTACTGGATTAGCAAATTCCGGATTAGTGAGGTCCAACCTGTACTTAAAGTATAACCATGGTATAACATTTTGGTGTCAAATTCTAATATACGGAAATATTGAATATGAACAAGATTAACCATTTTATGTAATTTTTGTTTTTGAAAGTTATTTTTTATTAAGGCAGCATAGTAATTCAATTCCTTATCTGCTTTAAAATCTCAGAAAATGAATATTGTGACATTATCTAACAGGATATGGACTTTTTTTCATTTGTTTTGGGGACACATCTAAATTTTCATCACATTTATGAAACTTAAAACTTGCCATGAAAAACAACACAAAAAATAATGTGAAACTATGCTCGAGTTGGAGTGTGGAGATTGATAACGGATCTGTCAAACCATGAATTGTCTCATTGAAGATTAAAATATTTGCAAGTCACTGAAATAAACTGTACGCTTCAAGGAACAACATGCCACATTATATTTTTTAACCTTTCATTAGATAAGCTTAGGGAATAAGATGAAATTTGTTTCTTGAATGTGTCTAAAAAAAATTTGTTTCTCGGATGTTTTTCAAAAATATTTAACAACTTAAACAGGAAGGCTTTAAAAATGTACCCTAAAGAGTCAGTCTTAACGGTTTAAGCACAACTTTATGCAATATTGTTGAAAATGGGTTCTTATAAGTTTGTCTTAAAAATGTAGACAAAAGTTTTGGAAGTAAATCTTTGGAAAGTCCTATTTTTAAGGACATAAGTGGTCACTTTTTGGTCTAGTCTAAACTTTTGGTTTATTTTTTAGGATTGCAAAACTTGTCTTGAAACAACATCAAATAGTCTGAAACAAAACAAACAATATCTCATACGTTTACGGGTATTGCCAAAGAGCAGTATCGGTATTATTTCACATTTATGTGAAATAATAACAAAATAAATTTATTTTGCTGCAAGTGAATGTTTAAAATTTTGCAAAATTTATTTCCGTATTTATTGTAGTGGTCAAGTATTCTAAAGTGTTGTGGTACCATTTTTGGTTTTGATTTTTTTTTTAGTGTTAAAAAAATTGTCATCTTTACCGTATAAGACCGGCATTTATGAACAGCATTTCATAGATGATTACAAATATTGCAAAATTAACAGTACAGTACCGGTATTTCAAATAAAATCAATTCTGTTGAAAGAGTCAATTGTTTTCCATGCTTCAAAAATTGCTACATTTTTTGTATATTAGGCTAAATTTCATAAACTCTGGTACTTATCAGGCAACTCTTGTTTACAAACAAGTTTCTTTTTGTTTGTATATCCTATGTTTTCTTGATTATGTGTATCTTGCAATGCATTCCTAAGCTTTTATGATTGATACATGTCTTGTAGGCCTATGTGTTAGCAGTATAAGCATTTAAATCTTGTGCTAAAGGTCAATTGGATCGTCTTAAACCATAGTGAACTAACTCACTTTTTACACTTTTTGAGTTAATGCATGAAATGAGGCCACTAAAACATGATCTAGTCATGGACTAAGAATTATATTGCTGGACCAATTTGAACGAGTTACATGGCACTGTGAATCAATGGGAATCGTGCAATTCTAGGAACAAACCATACGTAAAATCGTTTTTTCGAATTCAGGCTTTTTTTGTTGCTTAGTTCAGTATGGTTTAAGGGATCCAATTGGTCTAAGTTGTGCAATACTTGTATAGACAATATACAGTAGCTATGCTTAGAATGATTGTATGCATTATGGGTTATCTGTATCTATATTTCCAAAAGTTTGTCTTGTGTGTAGGTGTGTGTCCTCCTATACACTGCCACAATTTGTATCCAAATCTCATCAAATTTGCCAGGGATACTTCTAATACAAAACCTAGGTCAACTGAAAAAAAAATTTAGAAATTGGAACAATAATTCGTTAAAAAAATAATTAAAACCAAATTTGAATAAATCAGGTTTATGACCACCAGGTAGCAACATTTTTAGAGGCCACATAAAGGATTAAAGTGTGACATGTTTGGACAAAGGAAAAAGTCATACAGGTTAAAGTGGGTCAACCAGAACCTGACTAATGGGAAAATTGTTTACTACGAGGAATGTTGTTTACTATCAGGCTCTAACTGAGAAAAATATATAACTATTACGAAACCCCAAGCGAAGCCGGGTTAATCAGCTAGTTATATATAATATCTAACAAAATAAAAATGAATAAAAAAGTTATTTGTGTGAGTAAATATGATGCTCCTCAGAGTGAATATTCATATAAAAGGTTTGCAAACTGAGAGTTGCCTGTATCTGAAATTGATGAGTTTCCTGTTGTGCAACAATAGTTAATAATGTTTTGTGTATTTTTTCAACAGGTTGAATTAGCCCAACTTCGTAAAAGTTATCAAGCATTAGTGGCACAAATGAACCTGATATTTTCGAAACGGTTGTGGTATGTCATGCTGGAACAATTTCTACTGAAATACGTCTGGTCAGCCACTGGGTTCATGGTTGTGGCTATGCCGCTCATCCTTAGTACAAAAATTGGGAAAAATGGTAAGTTTACAAAATCATATTATATGAATATTTAATGGCCTTGTAAATATGTTAATTATTTTTTTTCAACATTATTAGAAAAAAAAAACTATTCCAGCATCTCGTATAAAACACTGTAAACTAATCCAACATTGGCACCAAGTTTGGTGTCACATTTGGTGTCGTTTTCTAATGTTACAATTGCTATTGTCAGTTTTTTTTATGTTACAGTAACCAGAAACTCGGTTTACTTGACAATTTCTACAATGATTTGGTTTCAAAATTCAATATGAAAACAACACGCTTATGGTGTTGTTTTAAAACAAAAGGTTTATAACCTTTTGCTTTAAACATTTCATTATCCAATTGTTTTTTTGTGGTCCTAATCATATGTATGAGTATTATGGGTCATGTGTGTTATGCTTAGTTTTCATTTTGAATAGAAAATTAAGCTTGTTTTTTATTAAAAATTATGTACCTGCTGCAGAGGTTACCAGCTTGGGGCGGAATTGCATTTGTCCCTTCGAAATTTCCTAGTTTTGAATTTAATACTTAGTTTTCATGTACTGTAATGCTTGGTTTTGCTTTCAAACATCGTTATGCTTGTAATGTAAAACTTTTTTAGTGATTTTATATTTTAGAGATTTTATATTTGTAAATGTAACTAGCTGCTGATGGTGGAGTTGGCCAACGGACCGAATTCGTTACGACCGCAAGAAATTTACTCTTCACTGGTGGAGATGCTTGTGAACGTCTCATGTCATCTTACAAAGAAGTAAGTTGGAGAAATTTTATTTTTTCACATAAGTTGAATATGTATATATATATTTTTTTTCACATGAAATTATGTTTTAGTAGGCTACATATATTATAATGATGATATGTTTATTGCAGATCGCAGAACTAGCAGGATTTACTTCTAGGGTAGCTAATATGTTTAATGTGTTCAGTGATGCCAAAGACGGTAAATTTTGCCGAACGTTAGTCAACACTGGGAAAGGAAAGAAAGTTCAAGAGTTGGAAGGGTTGACATTTGAAAATGGATGCCCACAAATTAACGGTATGTATGTTTGAATGTTTGGCTATAATATTTTATTTTGGTTTATCAAGTGCACCTTTTTATTTATGAATATGGGCCTACTGATTAGTTCACTGTATTTTATTTTGATTTTTTGAAGGAGAAATTTTTGTATCCGATGGCTACATTTGCCTTGAAAACGTACCTATCATCACTCCAAACTGTGACGTGGTTGTACCTAGTCTTTCTTTTTCTGTAAGTTCCACTTTATTTTACTAGATGGCGTTGCTTTCATCATAGATAATATTTCCCCCATAAATGGTGGTTTAGTTTTATTTCCTAGTACAGGGTATGTCAAAATTATGTTAACATTTAAATGGAAAGATTCCCCTAATCATCAGCACTTTCTTTGGTTGAAATGGTACGAAATTTTGATGACCCAACTTGTTATATTAAAAGAGGTTTGACCATGATTCAGTAGCCGACTGTAGGGGTTAAATAATTTTTACGTGTGATAAAGAGTGAAACCAAATAATATTAATATGAAGTTTGTGTTGTATTTGTTTTTCTCAGATTAAATGTGGTATGCATTTGCTGATTACGGGTCCAAACGGTTGTGGTAAAAGTTCCCTCTTCAGAATTCTTAGTACACTTTGGCCAGTGTATACTGGTCGTCTCCACATTCCTCCGATTCATCGTCTTTTTTATATTCCTCAAAGGTACAGTGTGTTTATTTTTACTCTTTTTTAAAACTGGATTATATAATTTTGTTCACTTATATGTTTTGTTCAATAGACCTTACATGTCAGTTGGTTCGCTGAGAGATCAAGTTACGTATCCTGATACCGCCGAAGATATGAAAGCTCGTGGGTTCACTGATCGAGATTTGGAATCAATTTTGGATATTGTTCATTTGCAATACATAGTTCAAAGAGAAGGAGGTTTGTTTGCAACTTT
This sequence comes from Cryptops parisi, assembly GCA_034695005.1. Lineage (NCBI taxonomy): Eukaryota > Metazoa > Arthropoda > Chilopoda > Scolopendromorpha > Cryptopidae > Cryptops > Cryptops parisi. The sequence continues at coordinate 16,096 of JAQIWH010000204.1, forward strand.
TTTTTTTTTGCATTTATTTTTAATTGAACGATCTTTATTTTTGGAAGTGATGGAGCATGTATTCACAGTTTATCATTGATATAGCTGTAGCTATATCAATAATGTCATTGGCTAGCTAGATCAACAAACACATAAAAACTCTATTTTTTTAAGAATAAGTTTATAGATATGTTGTCACTAGGTGTCACCCTATGTCTCAACTCGCCATATAAAATAGATAACAGATTAGGTTAGTTAAAAAAAAGCAACATTAGATTCATCAGACTTAATAATAATTATATTATATACTCTAAGCTTTCAATCAAAATAGTTGCATGTTAATATACGAGTAGATTAAATTCTTTTAATTGAAATCATTTAGAATCAATAGCCTATTTGTTTATTTGTCAGTTTTAGCTCAAAGCGAATCCAGCTCAAATCGTTTTGTTTTGAAATTTTTTGTTCAAATCGTCCTCTCAGTGCGAAAAGCACGATTACATGCTATATTCTGCAAAATAAAGCGATTTCAGTTCAAATAGTTTGTTTTGTAAATTTTTGTTTAAATCGTATTAATTAAAAATTTAATAGTTTTTGAACTCGCCTAAACTGGTGTCTGGCACCCTCATACAGCTGACAGCTGCTTAACCCAAGTACCAAAAAAAATGTTAAATGTAATCACATCTTTAATAAGTTTTTGTTTGTTGTTTTGAAATTAGGTTGGAGTTCTGTCGGCGATTGGAAGGATATTTTATCTGGAGGTGAAAAACAACGTATGGGGATGGCGAGGCTGTTTTATCACCGGTTGGTATATTTCCCCCACTTTTATTAACTCACGTTACATGGTGTGTCGTTCATATTCACCTGTATGACATTATGTAACACCTTGCTTTTTTGTTGTTTTTGTTTAATTATCACACGTCATTACTTTGTTAATTTTACGTGCAGGCCTCAATTTGCACTGCTGGACGAATGCACAAGCGCAGTTTCCATCGACGTCGAGAGTCAGATCTATCAGACTGCTAAGGATGTCGGTATCACATTGCTCACCATCACACACCGCCCATCGCTCTGGAAATTCCACTCCCACCTTTTGCAGTTTGACGGTGAAGGTGGATGGCGGTTCGAACCTCTCGACACCAACACGCGACTCACTCTGAGAGAAGAAAAACAACGATTAGAATCACAACTTGCCGGAGTTCCCCAATCGCAGGAACGCCTGCTCGAGCTCTGCTCGATCCTAGGTGAAGATTCGATAATTCTTAAACATTCACGTCGGCCACCTTCAACGCCGGAAGAATCCAACGATGAAACTGAGAATGTTGTAGATAATAATTTATCAGATTGATGCAACAAAACAAAAAGGTAAAAAGCAACTAAAGTCGCAACTAGCACTTTTTCTGATGTTTGATTTTCACAGTAAGAATGTTTAATGATTGCTCGATTTGAGCAATTATTATTATTATTATTATTATTATTATTTTTTTTCAATCGTTAGGATTTAATTTTATACGCGATATATACAGTTTATCTACAAAGCCATTCTTTTACTCGTTCTTGAAAAGTAATTTATTTGATGTTATTTTATTTTATTTTTTGTTTTTTAAATACTCTTTAGCGTGGTAGATTTCCAATAGCTCAATTTTTAGCTACTACACTGACTTCCTGGAATGGGATGACCGTTGTGCTAAAGTGGGATTGTTCTGCACTGTACACAGCGTTCACCGTTAAAAAAATGCATGTTTGTTTACCTTTTCAGTTATTCCTCATTATCTGTGATTCTGTTAACCTTGGTATTTGAGTATATGTAGTTTATAACTGAGTTGGGTGAAAAATCGGCGTAAATCCACTTAATGTATTCCTTAAAATGCATAAATTGAATTGTTTTAGACCAGCTTAAAGACAATGTCAATTTTTGAAGACATTGCATAATATAATTTGCACTTTCGGACTTGTTGGAGCAAAAATATGGAATGCAACTATTGTAAATCGGAAATATTTTGTGATTTCTTTCTTTTTTGTCGCTTCACTTCCTGCTTGTTTCACTTCCAAAACATTGGAAAACATGCTGATCTTTGGAAAAACGGCATAAACGCATTCTTAAATTACCAAGATATTTGAAATTGTTTTTTTTAATTAGCCTGTAACTTGAGGCCTGTCAACTAAAGTTGACAGATTTTTTTGCAAAACTTGTTCATTTTTCTTCTATACATATACAGTTGACAGGATTCGTTTTTTAATTTTAAATTTGAAGGTGCCAGAAGTTTTTGCCCTTTTTCTCAAAACTATATTGTTTTTGTTACGTCATTATTCCACCCAACTCTTAAACTATTTCGATCACTTAGATTGGTTTCAATTTTATTAAATTGATTGAAAAGCTGATGCTAAATAATACTATGTGAATTGTTTGCCAAAAAAATAGTTTCTTACTTCACTAGATGGCGCTACTGTCACCACTCGCCAGTGGTAAATGATTTTGTCTTAGTTTTCTTTTACCAGATGGCGTCACTTTTTCCATAGATAATATTTTCACTCATCAATGGCAGTATAGTATTATTTAGTAGATAAACAGTAGTTAAGATTACTTTGATTATAAATACACTTATTTAACCCAATATGGCATCTAATCATTAAAAAAATGCTACAAGAGAATGTGTGAAAAAATATCAAGAAATTGGTGTATCAGTGCAGTTTTATATTAGTTTAACCCTATTTTATATTGAAGCCAATCTTTATAACTGCAGTACTTTCCAGGATTGTAATAGCCGCGGATAGTGAGGGATTACTGTGTATTCACATATTAACTTTTTCTTTGAAGCAAAATGCATTTAAGTTATTTGAGATTTTTGATGTTGGTATGTTAAGTGACCATTAGTACAGTATTAGTTTTACACTATGGTGATGTAGTACCCCAGTGAAACACTCACCAATCTTTGGTTGAAACACTTTAGATGAAACTTGAACGACATTTTTTCCTACAATGATTTTACTCTAGCGTTATACTCACCTTTACGTGATATCTGTTTTTCCATAACAGGTTTTTAGGTATCAATTTTTAAATATCTTTGTGATTAAGCCAAAAAGCCATACTTTGTTTCGTATCAACGGAGATTTATGAGTTTTTAAAGTTTATTCAATTTTGTTAAAAATTTGCATGAATATGTTTTGTAATTTACCTAAGTATTGTATAATTTGTGCAGTTTTAATGATTTTTAATTATTTTTCTCCACTATGTTTATTAGGGTTATTCTTTACTTAATTGCACTGGATGATGCAGCTATTAAATGAAAATTGTTATTCATCAATAGCGATGAGATCACATGTTCAATCAAAACAAAATTTATACAGGGTTTTCCTAATAAAATTTGAAGTCAAACTTTTACCACAGATGTTGAATCCTTTCTGAGATAACATAAGATGAAGTCATGTAAATGCATAGGCTTATGGTCTCAATGAAATGCAAACGAGTATGCTATTTCGGGCTCATGTTTTATATGGACTTACGTTTTGATGCGTAACATCTGTGGTTACAATTTTACTGGCCTTTTAGGAACACCCTGTATATGATTTAATTATTCTTTTTTTTTTTGTATATCAGATATCGAAAAAATGCATGTCATTCAGCTTAATGTGGAAAAAATATTAATTTTCTTCATTGAACCATGGAGTTATAAGTTAGGGTGTCTAACTTATAACTCCATGATTGAACACTATTATAAATTTTAGCCGGCAGGGAAAAGCCCAAAATTTGTTGTAACTTGTTTTTCTTCATATTTTGTGACTCCTATGTTGTATATATTTAATGTAAGCAGCTAATCGATTATTTGTTATAGCATTTTATTTTTGTATTTTTAGAAATTTCCATTTTATGAATCTAATATTATTATTATTACTATTGCTGTCGATCGACCCCAGTGTTTCAACAAATTATGTTTATCAAGCTTATATATGTTGTTAGACTTTGTGAATTACTCTTTGTTTGCTCATATCTTGTTACCTGTTTATTGTTGAACAATTTTGTTTATTTGGTTATTTTTTTTATGAAGAGTAAATATATCACCGGTGACAAACCGTATCGACAAATGGCACAGATGCATGCATTTCTCATGAAATGCATGCAGACCATATTCGTTGGTCGGAATCTTTTAAGAAATTTGAACAACGTTGGATTTTGCCATGAGATGTGATGATAGAAATACGAACAAAGTTTTTATGCATTCAACTCTGCTCCAAAGTTTGTCCCAAAAATATCCTTTTTTATTGTTTCAATTGTTGTCTAGTCATGAGTCGTGACCCCCCCCCCCTTTCAAACTTTTCTTGCCTTTGATTGTTGTGTTGTTTTGTACTATCATGTACTGTACTGTTGAGGGTTGTCAGTAAAGTTCTGTTGATACGTGCACAGGCATTTTTCAATGTATTTATTTGAAACTAGTAAGTTGGACATTGTACAATAATGGGCTGTGTTCACAACTGAATCCGTGAAAGGGTGTTGCAGCGAAATTCCAGAATTATCTTCATTGACCTAGAAATGTACCATTTCCAGTGCAATACAAAAAAAATTTAAATCTTCATATTGTAGTGAGAAATTTTATATGAAAAACAAAAACATAAGATAATACATGAATAATGCACTTAGACTAACACTTCTAATAATTTTAATATGTCATTGTATTTACAATATCTTCATGATAAGTGTGCAATATATATATATACATACAGATACATAAATATATCATGCTCACTAAATATCAATAATGGAAAACAATAATCTACATATGTATATATATAGTCCATGTACATGTAGCGATATCAAAACTTCTTATTAGACTCAAAGATCCAATTTTGATAGAATTAGAGGAAGTGATCTAATGTGAGACTTCCAAACAAATATATCTTAAGGATTTTTTTTACATGGTAAGGTTAAAAAAAGAATTCAAGCATCTAAACCTAACATATCAAGTAGTCCATCGATTGTTCTCAACGTTTCATGAACTTCAGAAACGCCACTGAACGTTTGAACGTTACTTGCAAGATGATAACGAATGTCGTCAATCACCGAAATGCTGTCCGTTGCTTCGCGTTCCTGAATCTCTTTAGCGTCCTCCATAATCAGTTGATGAAAATTCTCATCTTCAATCATCTAAAACGTATAATTAAAAAGATATTAATTTATCACTTATTCCAAAAAAAATAAATGTTTTTACCTTACTGACCTGGTAGACCTTATTTTTTTTACATCACATTTCAGTTCCCTCCCGGGAGGCTTCTTCAGGTAGAAAAAAGGTAGGAAAAAGGAAAGTGTGAGGGAGATAGGTGAACTGTTTACACAGCCATATTTAACCACTACACTCCAACCACTCCTTTATTTCCGCTGCTTTTTTCTACCTGAGAAAGCCTCAAGGATGGAGCTGAAACGTCACATGAAGGTGTAAAATAAGTCTACCTGGTCAGTAAGGAAAAATATGAAAAACTTTTCTTTTCAAGAATCATTTAGTGGTGATTATATTTATTAGGGACTGATCATGCTTAAAAAAATTTCAATTTGAGAAGAAAAACTTTTTGCCCCCCCCCCCTCCAAAAAAAAATAATAAAATAAACAAAAATAACTATTTTCCATTACACAAAATACACGATATGAAAAACTACCCTGAACATATTCAATAGTTTTTTTATGAAAACAAATTCCACTTACAGCTTCTAAATTCCTGGAAATATATTCCGTGCACAAATCCTCCAGTCGCGGTAACTCAAACGATCGAGACATGCGAATGAGATTGATCACGTTGCTGGCGTCGATATTTTGTCCCAAAAAACTTCCGCACTGACGTTTCATACCTTGCAAGAGGTACATATCTGCTAGTTGAATCATTTCGTAAATTGTATTCATCGACATCTGATAAACAATAACAATTATTTTTTAGGTTCAAATTTTTTTTTTTACTATTATTGTATTGCAATATATCAAATTTTGTAATAAGACTCACTTCAAATGTATTTTGGTAAATGAAATACATGATTTGGACGAAAATTTCGGACGACACATCTTGAAGCGTTATGATGGGCAAATTCGACTCTTCATCCACTGAGGTTTCATGAAAATGATCACGTAGTAACGCTTTGAAATAATCGCTGCGACTACACACAAATGCCTAAAATGAAATAATGACAGTACAGCATTTACATTACTGTGTACAGAAGTATTTCTGAAAGGTCTAGTCAAAATTTTAACCACAGATGCTACACATCAAAACAAAGTCAATATAAACATAAGCTCAAAAATGCATATTCATTTGCATACCTACAGCAATCAAAAAGACAATAACCTATGCATATGCATGACACCGTGTGTTAGCTCAGAACGATAGCATTTTCCAAACCCATGTTTATGGGTTGTTTACTTTGTTTGGATGTATAACATTTGTGGTTAAAACGTGATCAGACTTTTCAGGAACATCCTGTACATACCTTGTGACAGAAGAAATTGCATCCCTCGACGGAAAAACAGATGTCAAAGAAGAATGTGCGTTCAACGGTTGGTGAAAACGGTAATTCATTTCCCCTCACCTATCACAAATACAAGGAAACAAGCTATTTCAGCCAAATAATTAGGAAATGGTTTATTGCATATTGTAAGTTATCGGTTGAAAGTTACCCAGTTGCAAAATTCTAATGGTAAACCTTGTTCCACTAAAATTCCCAAATCATCTTGTAATTCCGAACTGTCGATGGGCGGTTCTAGCAATATGGTGGTTACATTTGTGCCTGGTTTTGTACACTCTACATAATTGAATTAAAAATGAAAATTATGGAGTATAAAAAAAAAATTGGGCTGTACTATAATGATCTACTCTATTCTATATAAAGGCTAGACTGAAGCCTCAGTTGTAATGGTCAATCAGGTGTGATGAATGTCATTTGCCAATCAGGTATCAGCACTAAAAGTGCTGAAAGTTCCTAGATCAATGCCAAACATTCTGGGAGCATGCCGCAACACCCTTTCACACCCTTCTAAACTGCTAAGACCTACTTACTAGTTATCGTATAAATTAAAAACTACCAAGAAATCGACGTACCAAATGAATGTGCATTTTTGATGGTGTCTTGTATCTGCTGAACCAGCGATGGAAGTTGACACTGTTTTGCTAAAAGAATGCAATCTTCAGCTAGCTCTAAATGCGTTTCCAATCGACCTGTTTGTCAATATATTTAATTGTTATAAATCATATATACTTAAATTTTCAAATTTATATACAGTGTGTCCCTTTAAAGTCTAGTCAAATTTTGACCACACATGCTATGAATCAAAACAAAGCAAACATGGAAATGCTTCCCTTCCAAGATAATGCAGAATGAAGTCATGTTGGCTTCTTGTCTCATACACAATAACCGTAGGTATGTATGTATACAAAATATGCATTACCTGACCCATGTTTGTATGTACTTTTTGCTTAGTTTTGAGCCACAGCATCGGTTAAAATTTCACTAAACCTTTCAGGAACACCCTGTATATCACTTGTTATAACTACTAATGACAATATTTAGCATAGCGTCATTTAGTTTCTTCATAATGAATTTTATCTGAGTGTAATCACCTGTGTATAGATATTGTAAAATGGCTTTAAATGCGTCGGGCGTCACCTAAAACAGAGAATTTTAAGAATTTATTAAAAATGTTAATTATAATATGAATAGTAATTAGCAAGCGGTATTCTAAGTGGTAAAATTTTTAGTTACCAGTGGATTGGCAATGTTGACGCAAAGTTTGTTTCGCCACCTCGTTTGAAACATTTCACAAAAGTAATCACAACGGGCACTCAATATGCAGCGATGAGCTAAGTACCGTTGGCCATGGACGTCGAATGTGATATCCGCATATTCGTTCGAGTCTAATAACCTGTCACCGAGAACCCTTTTATAACGCAAAAATCCTTTCGTATTTCAATCACATATTTTTTATTCCGGGGAACCCACCTTCGAAGAAATTCTTCGTAACTGTCTCGACGCATAAATTGTGGTGTTATCACTTTGTAGTTTCGAAGCAAATTTCTGATTTGCGGGTTGAGCGCTCCGTATAGACAACGCTCTCCATCGAAAGTATTGGCTTCGCAACGAGCTCCGTTTTCCAGCAAATATTTGACCAGTTCATAATGCCCGCAGAGACACGCGTAGTAACTGAGAGAATAAAAAAGATAATCTTATTATAAACCTGGATACTAATTCACACTGATATAACAGTAACAAAATGTGATAGAGTATCCATTTCGTTTACAATGATGTGATGTTATACCATCAAATCTGTGTTTGAAGCTGATATTTGACATTGTAACACACACACCCATTATGATAATTTGTTTATTATATATTGCAAAACATACTTACAGTGGTGTACTATCCCATTTATCTCGTAAGTTTAATTCAATTTCTTTATGTTCTACAAGAAACCTGAAATAGTGATGAATGTCATCTGATGTCATCATCATGTCACAAGATTGTTTTCTCATTACATAATGCAATACATAGCAATAGTTTAACCAAAAAGAACTTTAAGAAATAGGTTTATTTCATACATAAAGTATAGTGTAACTTACTCAACACGTTGTAAATCACCTCGTCTACAACTTAGAAAGAGATCGTTGATATCCATTTATCCAAAAACAAATCTTCTTCGCAAACTGCGACGTAAACAAACTAGCAGAAACAACTGATAAAAATATTTTACTTTCGGTTTCGATTTAAATGACGGCTCCTTTTTTCATGATTTTAAATATAAAACAACAAATACCATAAAAGTTTTAATATTACATTAAGAGAGTATATTTTAAAAAATAATGTTAAATATATAATTAGTTAATTATAGCCTGATTTATTTAATTGACAAAATAAATAAAAAATACAGTCAGCGTTCACTTTGAAAACTTTTAACGCAAAAAACGTCCAAAAATAGTCGATAACATGCATAGCAAATATGTAAGTTACAGGAGTTATCGACTATGTTTGGATGATTTTCGCTGGTTTTAACATTTGATAACAGATGGCGCGAGTTATCTCTATATAAAGCATATCATTCATCTTGAGCGTATTTGACGTAGAGAATTAAAAATCTGTGTTTAGCTAATGTTGAATTCACATTTTTAACATGTTTTAAATTGATTACAGGTTATAATTATTTTTTAATGCATAAAAATAAATAAAATGGTTTGTTTTATTATTAAAAAAAATCATTTCTGAAGAAAAGTGGAGGGAAGTTTCCAACTCGACTCAACAGCCGCAACCCCAAAAGTTACATTTTTTGTTTTTAATTCTTTCTTGTCACTCTCCGTGACCTCGACGAAGAAGAAATCGTTCAGCAAATGCAACAAAATTTAACCACTTGAAAGGATGCTAATTCAATAACGTTTAGAAAAAATACCCAAAGAGAAAAGGGTAAGTATAAATTTATTATTTCCAGTTGTATTTTAGTTTTAAAAAATGATGTACAAACTCGAGTTTTGTTGTTGAGATAAGATTCATGCCCACCGCACCCACATTTGACCTAGGTTTCAAATGGGCAATGTGTTACTATCAGTTGATATATCTTTTTTTTATACTTGTACATTCTGAAAGTTATAAAACTATATTATTATGATTCCAAATAATAGATAAATTGATCAGAAAATATTTTAATTTTCTTTTTTTTGGTAATGAAAGATAATTGAATCTATTATTTTCACATGTTTTTCAATAGTTTTGTAAAAAAATTTACAATTTTATTTAAAATATAGATTAGCACTATTATATAGTAAAGTAAATTATTGACATTATGTTAAAATATAAGTTTCACATTTTTTTGTCATAAAAGTTTATAATTGAATCTATCATTTTTATTTGTTGAAATCTAATTTTTTTTCATATAATCTAGAATTATATTTAAAACATAAATAAACACTATTTCTAAGTAAATTGCTAAGAAATTTGTGTTAAAAAATTATTAAAGTTTTACTTTTATTATTATTTTATATGTAATAGTATACTTTTGATCAACACTTTTGATTTTTTAATTTTTTTTACCTAATATTTTATTTTTCTAAAAAACTATATAAAAACTAATATTTTACATTTTTTTGGTTAAAATTGTAATATGTGGCTTATGTAAAATTGTGATTGTGATATAAAATTTTAATATTATACTTTTAATTTCACGTAATGTCACATTTTTCTGAAAAAACTATATAAAAAACTAATATTTTTAATTTATGGTTAACCTTTTGGGTACTTTCCTGATATACCGGGGGCGAGTCTAAGTTGCTATTTGCTTGTACTTGGTTATGGGTTCATTGTGCAGGTTAGGTTAGGAAAACAAAACAATATCATGCATTTAATATGTTTCTTTGTTTTTTCTAATCTAACCTGCAAAATAAACCCATACAAAATAAACTTAAGTACAAAGTAAATATCAACACCAGACTCGCCCTGGTTATAACAGGAAACTACCAAATTTTGATATGTGAACTATGTAAAATTGTGACATAAAATTTAATATTATATTTTTAGATAATATTTTAATATTATGTTAGAATTTGTCAACGTTTCAGAAACGAGAGTTTTTTAATAATTATATAAAGATATTGGTACCAATTACACAGGGTGAGTAAAAAAATCACTTTGCTGTAATAATATTTTATTAACACAGAACGGTAAAGTAAATTTTGGACCACTCTGTATATTCACTGTTTGTATAAATACACGAGCTTAGATGTTTGTCATTAAACATTATAATTAAGTATATAAATCCATAAAAAAAATTTAGTAAAAATAAGTATGAAAATTTGTACTGATTTTGGCTATATACATAATTTATTGTACAGATTATACATAATTTATTGTACATTACCAATAATTTGTTTTAAAACAAAAATGTCCACTTGATGAGTTTGTATACTTCATTTACAACAACTTTACAAAATCATTTTTATTTATCATTCTTAGTATTAACACGTGGGTGTCAGATTCATCTGTATGCAAATGAAATGATGATCCGAGTTAGCGTTTGCTGTTATGTCGAATGCTTTTATAGCCGAATGTTACACATGAATAGCTTGGCGAAGATGCTATATCGATGAAATTTCGTTACCAATCAATGCGATAATTAAAGTTTCTAATTTTGAAATGTTATTTTTGACGCTTAAAGAAGTCTGTTTTTAATCATGTGGTGCATTTGATCAATGTAAATGAGTTTTCTTGCTATGGACATATATAGAGCGCAGTGTCTCCACCTCTGCGAGTTTAAGTAGGTGTGGTTGATTTTGGACACTTCCAAATAGAGAAGAGAGTACATCTGTTTGATTTTTTTTTACCATTAAATTTTAACTTTAATTCCATCATCTAACTTCAGAACGTCATTAATATCAATGGTTTTTAGTATTGTAGCAGGAAGTTTTTTAAAATTGAATGTCAAAATTTTTTCATTTAAAATATAGGGTGTTCCTAAAGTCACTGGTGAAATAAAGTACATATATACAGTATACATACATGAAATAAAGTGAATTTCAAATAAATGTTTTAATGATAAGCTTATGTTTGAATTTATATATGTAGATAATACTAGAAGAAAAAAATATAACATACAGGGTGGTTCAAAGTCACTACCCATTGCAAAAAGTCATTGCCAGGCGAAAAAAGATCAATTCTAAATGTTTTGATGACAAGATTATGCATCCAATATGTACAGGTATATACATAAAAAATGGATAAAAAAATTATATCACATATACAGGGTGGTCTAAAATCACCACCCATTGAAAGAAGTCAGTACCCATTGCAAAGAACTTTTACTTAGCCAGGATTTGTAGTGACCTTTGGCCCACTCTATAATAATTTTTTATTATCATATTCTAGTCAGTTGCTTTGTGAAATACAGTGACAAGCATTTCAGATGTCATTTTTTTGGTGTGAAAAATAACCTCAAAATAAATTTAATAAAATTGTAATACAATGTAAATGTCTAGATTTTTTTTTACGTATATGCATATAGTAATGAACTTAAAATAGTTATATTTGCAATTTTCCTTATTTTACAAAATCTAGTGAACACCATAGAAACACTTCGTGTATTATACAGAATATCACAAAATTTACGATTTCAGTGAATGAGACAAATTTTTTAAAAACCCATGTTTATTGATGCACCATGTTAACATAATAAACATGTGTTATAAATGTAAAAATTTCTAAATTATTATATAATTTTATGCATAATTTTATTGTCTGAGAATCTTCGTTTTCCTGATTTGACACCCCTGTATTTCTTTGCATGGGGTTACGTAAAAACAAAGGTTTATCGCCAAAATGTAATTAAATTGTTTGACATCTTGAGTATTCAATAAAATATAATTTCAATAATTATGTCATTGAGTAGTATGTCATCAGTCATTTTGAAGAGGGTTAGAACATGTTATATTTTTAAACGCCGTTACTTCTAATAACTATGGTGTGAGTCAATTGCACACAACATGTATTTACAATAATGTGGCATATCTTGTATAGCTTTATCACAATAACTAATGTACCTTTTCTTAGTGTAATTTTTGTTATATAACAGCGAATGAATGAATTATCTGAAAATCAATTAAATATAGGACACGTTAAATATCAGGTTTACCATATTTGATAAGAAATATTAGATAGTGTTGGAAAAGAGATTAGCGAGCAGAAAAATTTTGTGTGAACAAATACAGTGTTAGCTTTTTTTTTTAACAGCTTTATGATAGTATCATCACATTAAAATAATAGGTTATTTTTTTTTAGAACTTGTAATTTGATTTGTGCCATCGGTTCCAATCCATCCTGAGTCAAAACTTTTATTTTTGATTTTACTCAACTTGTTGAGTGAACTTTACACTTAGATATCATCTGGTATAAGCAATACAAAAAAAAGTTATCAAATTCCACTTTCAAATTAGGAGTGTAATAATTATTTTTTCTGATTCTTCTTATATATGAATGTCATGCTTTTTAAAGTATTAAATATTTGTTTTAAAAGAATATTTTTAAACATGTTTGTTGTGTAGTGAAAAAACTTGTTTGGCAAAATTTATGATTTATGATTTTACAAACTAGATTTGTTTTGTTTTTTTGAAATTTTTTTTTTTTGATTTTATTATTGATTATATATTTTAAGATAAGTTTATCTAGATATATTTTATTAAAGAATGAAAAAGTAATATAATATCAACATTTGCTGAATTTCAGAGTGGGAGTGAAGAAATTGCTGTAGAGACCGAGTGGCGATACCACTATGGCAATGCTAGGCGTCAATTGCCATTGGCTGATAGCATTATTTATCTTTTTAGTTGTTTTAGGTAAGTGAAATGTAATTTTTGTGAATCCGTTAATTATTATAAATCAGTTGTGATAAAACTTTATTAAAACAAATTCTTACACACGGCAAGCTAAAAGGTCTCGTCAAATTTTAACCGCAGTGCCATGCATCAAAACAAAGCAAATGGCCCATATAAACATGTTCAGAAATGCTTCCGTTCTGAGATAACACAAGGGTGAAGTCACAAATGAATAGGCTTATTGTTTCATAATTGCTGCAGGTATGCAGACGAGTTTGCATTTCCGGACCCATGTTTATATGAACTGATTGCTTTGTTTTGATGCATAACATCTCTGGTTAAAATTTGACTAGGAACACTCTGTATATTATTTATTACACTAAATTCCTATTTTTATTGTAGCATAAGATAAATAATAATCTCAAAATGAATAATCTCAAATTTTAATAACCGGACGATGTATCATAGTTCTAAGATTAGTTTTTATTGGCATAATTCACCCATGGATTACATTGGTATTTCAAAAGATATAAATGTTGAAACATGGTTAAACTAAAAGAATACATCATCACTAAACTTCTTTTTTTTTGTATTCTGAACCAAAGAAAAAAATAGTTTAAAAATACTTAAAAGTAGTTAAAATAGTTATGAGTATGGAGATGAGCCATCAACCACTTTGCTCACTGTTCTAAAAACAGATGAGTGAAAATAAATTTACATGAATTGAGATAAATGTAACTTTGGTTCATCTGTGTTTTTAATGACTGATAGCAGCTCACACAATACATGAGTGTCAAGTATGTATGTATTATAAATCTGCTGATAAGAAAGCTAAATGCTAATAATATTAGAAAGTAAAATGTTAATTTGGTTCTTGGAGGGGGGGGGGGTTAGACCTTCTTGTGGAGATCTAGTTATTATAATCACGGATGTTATCAACTGTTGTCATCTGCTGTTGTTATCATTATCAGTTGGTTGGTCCTAAGATCACTGTTTAATTTTCACTGTTTAATGCTATTATCAAAAAAGTACTCGTCCCAAAGTGATCACAATAACCGGATTCTACTGTACTTTGAATTTCTTGGTATTCAAACAAAGGTTAGTTAAACAAAAATGTATTAAAAGTATGAATAGTAAATCACCAATGATCTATTAAGTATGTTGTTAATTAACCTAACCTGGTTCCTAAACCCCTAACCGAGTACAAGCATGTAGTGCTACAAGCCAGATTGGGCGTCTAACCCCAAAGTACCCCATTCATTTTCATACCATAAGAAAATTGCTCAACAAAATACTCAAAAAGTAAAAATAGTTGTCAATCATAATACTTATCCATTTTTTATGAAATCATTTTAAAAGTATTATTAATTATTATAAATTTATAACATCAAAAAATTATTATATACAGAACATCCCACATTGAAAATCAGTTTTTCAGTTACAGTTGCTCTTCTGTAGTGCTATCGTAAATAGGAAGTAGAACAGGTTTCTTGTAAATCGTTTTCTTCCAATTTAGGTTATCATAAGAGTCTAATGTTTTTTTGTTTTTTTTTTACCATAGCATTTTTTATATGTGTAAAAAAGGTAAATATATTATATGATCATTACAGAATATAATCTCTATTTATATTTATTAAAGTTTGAGTACAAGAATTGACACTAACTTCATCTTTAGACTATTATTATTATAATGTATGCAAAGTAATTCGTGAATTTAAAGATGCATTGGCAAATTTACGGAATTCTAGTGTGAACAAGATTTTTGGATATGTTTTAGTAAATATAACTTTTTTTAAACTGCATAGGATTATACACTGCTCACAAAAATTAGAGGATATTTCTAAATGGTATGAAGATTTTAAAATATCCCCTAATTTTTGCAATATTGCAATATCCATGTTTTTATCCAATATTAATGTAAGTGAAATGAAACTGAAAGAAACAGGCAAAGTATGCTATGACCTGCATCAACTTTAAAATTTTGCCTCAGAGGTTTTTCACTGTTGGTTCATTGCTTTACATTTTTGCTTAGGGGTTGAAAGTAAAGTAAATGTTAGCAGATGATTATTTTTATTTTGTGAGCATTTTTTTTTTATATAATTATTTTATGGAATACAAGTTTGAATTTAAAAACAAAAGCTTTTAAATTTTACATTTTATTTGTTGTTAGGTATTTTCACAAAATGTTTGCTTTACTACTGATATAATTAACAATAGAATAAATGGTATAGAATGGAATAGCTCATTTTATTGGCAAACCATGCAATTTACATAATATATTGTAACTTATATTGTATTGTAACTTAACATTTATACATGAATCGTTAATTTTTTAATCGTCTTCAAATATTTATTTTTTGTTGTAGAGATATTCCATGTTAATATGTTATTAGCAGTTTTGTTAACCAAGGTTTTTTAGCATGTGCAGTTTGTAATAATCTCATAATGCAAAAATTAATCTTATAATTTTTCAATTGTCTTGAAATATGTTTTTATGTTGTTGTGTAGGTATCCCTTAGGTATCAATAACTTTGTTAACCATATTTGTAGCAAAGTAATGCAGTGTTAAAATAATACAATGCTAGCAAAATAATACAATAATGTTAACCATCTTTTTAGGTCTATAATCAAATTTTAACCACAGATGCTACGTATCAAAACAAAGCAAAAATTCCATGTAAACATGGGTCCAGAAATGCATAATTACAGCAATTATAAGACAATGGCCTATGAAATAATGTGACTTCACCCTATGTTAACTCAGAAGGAAAACATTTCTGGACTCATGTTTATATGGGTTGTTTGCTTTGTTTTGATGCATAATGTGGCATCTGTGGTTGAAACTTGACTAGACCTTTTAGGACCACCCTGTATTTCACTTCCAAGTTCACTTCAAGTACATTTCAAGTTAATCTTGTTGATTGCGTAGATTTTAGTTTGTGGGTCTGTTAAGATTTGTTAAACTAACTGCAACATTCAGTCCTTAAGAGACAGATTATTAATGTGCAAAGTTTTCCTGTTTAATGTTGAAGTCTAAAATGATAACAGAAGATTGCTGCATTGAAAAAGCCTGTTTACATTGAAGCACAATTGTTCTACTTGTAAACAGGAAATGTGCGAAATAATACAATGTTCCAATCAATCTATTGATTAAAGTAGATTAATGATTGGATTTAATTGTAATTTGATTACATATGAAACCATGGTACAGGGTGTCTAGTAATTCTGGACTCGATTTCCTTAAAGCTGGAAACTGTAATATTAGATATTTTTATGCATCCAGACTCTGTATAACAGATTCACCTCATCTATAACCAAAATGATAATGTCTTGTTTTTATTTATTTTTTCAGATTTTAGTGTTGCACAGCGGAAGAAATTTCAAGACCGGCCTCATAACGGTTAGACAGTTTTAATTTCATTTTTTATACAAAATTTTATATATATAACTTAGTAATAAATTTTCTTTTGTAAAAACAATGTTTCAATGGTATTACAGTAAACTTGTTGATTAACAATATGGAAAAGTGTATGTTGGTGTTTGGTGTTTTTATATAAAGGTAACATGGTTGAGTACTGGGTAACATTCCATAATGACTTTTCGAGATGTTGGTATTAAACTGCTAACATTAATATTTTGTAAATATTTTTCTAAATACTGACACATAAAATACTTAGGTTTAATATAAGGTTTTTTGTTTTTTTTAAATAAAAATTTTAAATAATTTTTTTGCTGGCAAATGATAAAATTGTAACCTATATTCTTTGTCTTCTCTGGTCTTGCTTTTGTGCCGTTTGTGCTTGTTGGTTTGTGTTTTTTGTTGATATTGGAATTGTATAAAAAAAGATTGTGTCATGAATAATTGTATATTTTTTCTTTGTGTCATTTGTAATATCAAACTACTTATTTAGCTGAAAATGATTACGATGAGTTAGAAGCTTATCTTAAGGATGTTAACCTGAATGAGGATGGAGAAAAACCGCTTGCAGATGAACCCGCGCATCGAACAAAACCACCTTTAAATGCTAAACATCATCATCGTCGTCGCAACCGCAATCGATCTGTACGACATTCTAAGTTGGAAACGTCTGTTGAGTCTGTCGAGGAAAGCACCTATTTCAAACATCGATCGAAACCATCGTCGGTACATGAACAAAGGCTTTTCGATTGGGACGATGACAAAGACGAAACGACTACTGTTGGGATTCCCTCCACTACCGAAACTGTTCATAGACCTGACAGATTGAGAATCATAAACAGGAACAATCAGCGCAGGATGTCTCATCATTCTAGGAATCAGGATCAGTTGCGAAACACCTCTGGACCATCAATTGATACTAGATCTGTCGATTCAAGTCAGTTGCGAACCCGCAAAAGCACCCAAGTTAGTTTGGAACAGTCGGGATATGAAAGTGTGACGCATCCACCATCGACTGGATCCAGGTGGTCTCATGCTTCACAGCAGCAGCAGCGTGGTTCAGGTCGACGCACCGAGTCGACCTATCGACAAAGAGGTGAAACTGATAGCTCTCGTTCGCACCAGTCTGGTTCCTATCCAAGATCTTCGGAGACATACTCTACAGAAAGACCCGATCCATATGCGCAACACCAGACTAGGCAACGACCGCAAACTGAAGATAGACGTCGTGGCTCGGATGAATATTACCAACCAGGTCAGCACACACGTCCTAGCACTTACGACCAGTCTGGTCACAGGACACGTGCTCAGTCTCAGCATTACACACCTCGCTACCAGGACCCCTATCCTACAAGATACCCTACACGATATCCATACCCTACACCTGGTCCTTATGGTGGTTACGAGCAAACCACTTCTGGAACTGTTTGGGGAAACCGATCCGTCGAGGGCGGAAAGTACTTTGATAAAGATTACGACGATACCTACAGTCCGGTTCATACGAGCATTCGGCGTCCTCCGCCGCGACAGCCGCCGCCGCCCGGATTGGATATCGACACGTTGGTAGATCGTGAAGCCATATATGGTCAGTACAGTCCGGGAGATCTGCAAGATTTAGGGATCAACATTGAAGATTTGCCCAGAAGAAATTTGTCAATTGAAGACACAATGCATCCATTTGCTCTCCTGTATCGTCCTGGAGGTAGAACCTTTGGTCGCTTGTACCCATAATCCAACAGCTTCATTTTGTTTTTTGACCATTGCACACGAGCAACACTCTTTACTGACGCACGTTTCCTTCAATGATTTTTTTTCTACCCCTCACTTCGTTGATATATTGTTTTACATATTCTTGACATGTATAGATTTTTATTGATTTATTTTTGTTGCACATTTTAGCATGCTTTACAAGAAAAGACAGTTTACATGGTTGCTTAAAACTCGAACATTATGATATTTTGCATTTTTTTTATATATATAGTTATTTTGCACTTATTTTGCACATACAAAGCATTTTTGTTGTCAAAGTGCAGAATGAACATTTCACATGCTCTAGTCTTCATCATGAACTGACTTACTATTATGTTTTATAAGCAATAGTGCTTATTTTAAAGAATTTACTATGATTATCATTATCCGATTTTTTTTGATTTTTTTTTATCTTTTAGTTTGTAATGTTTTTGTCGTGATGAGTAGAATTTTTAAAATTTTAGAAAATTATATTAAATACCAGAAAATTATTTAATTATATGCAGTAAAGCAAATGTTATCTACTACTATTTGTCTGAATTTTCCATTTTGTATTGTACTATACTAGATGGTGATAGTGTCTCTTTAGATAATATTTTCACCCATAGCTGAGTATAGTAACGTAGGCTACGATACTATAGTAATGGTAGATACCTAGTACAGATTAATTCATTATAAAATATATTTGATTAATCCAATATGGATTCTAAACGTTGAAAAAGTACTACCAGCAAATATGTGTAATAAAAAGAACAAGAAATATAATTTCTGGTTGAAAATCAGTACATTTGTGTCCACAGCTCAGTACTTAAAAGTAAAATGTATATTGCACAAAAATGAATTTGTCAGTCATGATGATGACTATATATCTTGAACACTTGTTGTACTATATTTGATTTTCCATGGTTGTTATATGTTCTTTATGCTTTCGTATGTTTGTTCTGTAAGTGGCGATTTGTTGCAAGTGAATGCTTGGCATGTTTGGAAACCACCACTGGTTGTTCATGCATTCATCCTAAAAAATGAATGTGAAGGGTGCTGCACACTAGTTTCAAAAATCTTTCTACAGGAGGTCCTTGAGTTATGTGAAAATCACATTTCCGCAATCCTTGCATTAATTGATTCATCTGCCAGGAAGTGGCAAATCTTCAGAGTTCTGTCATTTGTACATCACTACTGCAAATTTCGCATGGAGCGAAATTTTCTCACATAACAGCTTAAGAGAATTTCTGGTTTCGCATATTAGCAAAATTGCATGTAAGGAATGTGGGATATATTGAGGACTTCTTGTATAGGGACATAAGATGAATGCATAATACTGCGGACCAAAGTACAAGATTATGGAACAAGAGTTTCATTGTGTTCCTGACGCATTGTTTTCAATACATTGCACTGGATCAATGTTAATAATTTGAAATCTAAGCATGGAATAATTTGACTTATGAAATGATAAGTAAAACAAATGTGATTCGTAAGATGAATAACAAGAAGCAGAAGATCAAAATTCTATAACGACATGATACTCACAAGTTCCATAATTGTACTGTTGATTGACAGCACATTAGTTATGAACACTGGTTTTTAATGTGTACATCTAATCGTTTCCTAATTGTTTTTCTAATCCTTTTTTTAATGCTGCTACCTAACAAGGAAGGAAATCTCCATTTTATGCTATCGATTTCATTCCTTTGAATCTCACAGGACCTCTATTTTATGGTGGGAAATGGTTTTGTGATTCTTCTTATATGCTGTCCTGATTTTTTTCTGACCCACTTTTAATCTTTATTTTCTTAATTCACAAAAAAAAAAAAAATATTACAGCAAATATAAACATATCCACCTGCTAAGTGAATAATGGTTCAGATTATCTAAATTACAATTACACTGTAAAGTTTTGAATCTTTTTAATGCAAATTCAAACTTTCCATGAACTGATTTTTTCTTTTCTGGTGTCTATTTTGTGTTTAAGAATTCTAACTTAAAATTATTAGAATTCTAAGATTTGTTAAGAACATACTTTTCAAACTTCTGTCAATTGCAAACATGCTGTTCAAGTTGTAGAGTACAGCATAGCCTACAAGAAAGAGATACTACTTTAGATTTCTTATAGGCTATGGTACAAGTACCTAACCTGGAGGATTGCATATCTCTGGGTTTCTTGAATTAAAAGGATTCAAGTTTTCTTTCAACTAAAAAATTATCCTTAAATACACACTTTCTAGTTACATATCTTAATCTGAAATGCAGAAGATGCATAAAATTAATACAAACTAGTACGTTATTCCTTGTTATCTATGGGTGGTAATTTTTTGATCTGAGTAGTAGATGTTTTTGATGTACGAAATTAATTCAGAAGCAATAGCAAATAGTATGCAATACTATTTGATTGCTCACCAGCGTTATTTGATGTCTCACTTCACTAGATGGTATAGTGTTACATTATTCAAGATAAAATTCTCACCTCGATGGTAGTACAGAACTATCTGTTGGATAACAGCCTACTGGAGTAGTGAAGATTACTTTATAAATGATTTCTCATCAGATCAACTCTATATGGCCTCTAAATGTTCTAAAATTGCTAAGTAAATGTGGACAAAAAATAAAATTTTTTTACCAGGTAGGCCTAATAACAAGCTTCCAGAATGATCAACATTGACTTATAAAAACTTAACACTCGGCTTCCAGTGCTGAATGATTGCTGAAGCCTGATTGGCCAATGTCATGTCTTGCGCCAGATTGACCAATGCAATTGAGGCTTCAGCAGTTTGAGTCAGTTTAGATATGTTGTTAGTTCTCCTTTCCAGAAACGAAATTTGTGGATAACAAGGAATTTTTGTATTCAAAGATAAAAACTAAATCGTCAAAAACTATAAGCTACTGCAAACAACCATTCTACAAATAAAACTGACATGTTTAAATTTTGAAAAAAAAAATATAACCATAAAGACACTTACAAATGATGGTTACAAAAATCTTACTTATTACATTTCCTCTTGCAAATCCTTTTACACACAAAGAACAAAATCAAACAGAATTTACAGTAAACCCTTTATTTGACAACCAAGCAATGTAACTTGTTTAACAATTTGCAATGTACCGTACCACACAATTAATTGCACTATGAAAAAATGAAAAAATAAGCAACTTTAAAAATTTATTAACCTGAATGTTGAAGATTTTTTGTTTCAATTTTGTTAATATATTATTGCACTGTAGCATGCTTATCAATAGTAATCTTTTATTTACATAATTAATAGCTCATTTATTATTCACATACTTAATGTAGCACCTTATTTTTTCTTGCTAACATTTTTTTGTTCAATGTATTAGCATTAAGATATACGTACCGTACCATTAAGATTCTGATTAAGCAGCTTTTATTAAATTTTTTTTATAGATGGCACTTAGCATTAAGCTTCACTAATTTGTTATTTTTTATTTTAATTAATAAAGTGTTTTTTTTTTTATGATGAATGGATTAACCCAATAATGTTGAATAAATGATTTTTACAGCATTAACAATTCTCTCATATGATATACAATAATGTCTTCACAGTGCACACATTGGAAATTACTGAAACAGGCAAAATAGTGCCACTTGATACAAAAGGTTTAATGAAAAATTACTGAAACAAACAAAATGCTGAATAATAAAGAGGATTTAATCAAATATGAGTTACAACTTTTGAACCTATGAGTTTACTATTAATTTTGCTCTTAATACGAAATTAAGGGTTTTCATACAACGTTAAGTTTTGACGCACTACAATATTTCAAAATGATAAAGTAACCTATAGGACTATATAATTGCACATTAAACTACTACAAATATTACATAAAAATGTGTTTAGTAATAATATTCAAACAAAACTACAAATCTTGTTTTACATTAATTTTTTTGTTCAATATATATTTTTCTGTAAACCAGTATTATTGCAAAGTATATGAAAATACCACGTTATTGATTGAAATAATATTGGCAGGTTCCGTTGCACAAATTTGTGAATTGCGGAGCTGCTATCCAGCAACTGGCAATTTACTAATAGGACGTGAAGATAGGTTGACAGCAACTTCAACCTGTGGTCTTGAACGCAAAGAACGCTACTGCATCGTCAGTCATTTAGAAGATCGTAAGAAATGTTTCATCTGCGATTCAAGGGCCACGGCACACGTTGCTTCCCAATCGCATCACGTTGGACATATAGTTTCTCGTTTTGGACCCAGGTCAGTATGCAGGCTATTCATGAAAGGTCTAAAATAGTATAGTAAATAAAGTAAAATTTTATAGTAAAATTTTAACCACATATGCTACACATCAAAACAAAGAAATAATTCATATAAACATGGGTCTGGAATGCTTCCCTTTGGAGATAACACAAGGTGAAGTCACTTAATTGCATAACTTTATAGGTATAGGCCTGTAATTTTGCTAAAATTTGACTAGACCTTTCGGGAACACTCAATATTGAGGCACATTATTTTTAATAATTAGGCTATGAATAACGTTATAAATCATTTGTTGTGAAGTTTGGATATACAATTATTTGGTGGGATTGTCCAGATTGATTTATGGACAGGATCACAAATATTCATTTTGCACCATGTCTAATATGTATTCATGTAAGTATTCACTGGAACGACCCTCTGTTCCCAAACATCTCAATGACTCTTGTACACATGAAAGAGTGATAAGTCTCTTGATATGCATCATGTTTCAGTAAGAACCGATGTCTTTAAAGGATGTGTGGCTTTGGAGGATAAAGGTGTATTAAAGGAGCAGACTACAGTAGGCAGTCGTTTATGTTGAAACTACGTTGAATCTGCGGTAACGACCCACAGCAATCTTGATGTCCATGTTTTCCAACTTGTCTGGAAGGTCTTTGTTCCACATCCTTCCTCTGGTCGCGGAGTTTTTTCATTTGAATTTTAAAGGTTAACATGTGCACTGAAGGTTCACAGTACAGTACTGTAAAATTGTACAGTATTATTGATAGGTTTGGTGTTGTTCAGTCTCGTTATGTCATAACTGTGCATGGTTAACATGGACCATACACTGTTTGATCTAGTGATCACCTTTCTTATGGTTGGCAAATGGAATGAGTGCACTGCTGCCTGCATGTACCAAAAGCGGTTTTTCTCCCAATGGAGAAGAATGGAATGGATGTTTGATGGCCATGCTCTATGCAGAAAGTTGCATCAATGATTACCCAACACTGGGTTCCTTCGCCTGCAACCTGTTGGCGGTAGGGGTGCGATGTCAGGATACCCTGCTTTGAAGTTGATGTAATGGACAGAGTTGTCAATGACCTGTTCACAAGTACTTGTGTTTCTGACCTGGGGGAAAGTCAGTGTGGCATGTGTTGAATAACCATGGACTGCATCCCTATCATCTCCAGAAGGTAAAAAGCCTTGGATCAATCTACAGGGTCCACAAAAGGAGTATACAACTTCATGTTTTAATACAGTAATGTAAACAAAGTAAGCAAGTAAACTAAGTACTTTTATTGTGAAAATTCATGGCAACAATCAAAATTTTATTAGCACAATTAATGTGTCTCCACATGTGCTCTGTTGGTTTCACGGAGAATGTTCAAACAATAGTCTATTTTCATCCATGTATGGTGTTATGCAGAAGGTGTTTCAAATTCTGATGACACCACCTTTGTGTTGTATCTAGGGAGGGTCTTTAATAATCATCATGTGCCACAAACTACCACAGTTGCTGTTTCTGTTTGAGCACAGAAGTTGTTGTTACTTTGTTTCGCATCACAACATGAAGTTGTATACTAATTTTGTGGACACTATACTTCCCTTCCCTTCAGTTGTTTGTGCAGTAATTTATCCTGCAAAGTGTGGTGGACCCTGCGTTGCCGGCCCATGTGTTGTTTATCAGTGAAGCTTATTTTGCACTGACGGTTATTATAATAACAAAAAAAGTCACATCTGCTGGGAGGACGACAATTCATATGCGATGTTTCAGTTCCATTACCAGCAACGGTTCTTCGTTAACACGTGGATTAGAATAGCACCCAATCATATAATGGGACCTCACATCTTGCCACTCTGCCTAGATGGGGCAGCTTACCTCGCATTCTTGTGAGGTACTCATATAAGTACCTCGCTTCCAGCACTGTTGGAGAAAACCCCACTCACAGTCCGGTGAAACATGTGATTCCAATATGATGGTGCTCCTCCACACTTCAGTATCGCAGTGCCGCAGCTCATCAGCAATACCTTTGGGGATGGGGAGAGGGACTTGTTGCATGGCCTGCATGCTCTCCTGACCTCACGCTGCTTGACTTTCTTCTCTGAGGACTTGTCATAAGTGTTGAGTACACCATCCCTGTCACCACCATGGAGGAACTGATTGACAAGATCAATGAAGCCTTTTACCAAATCAGGCACACTCTTACCACTTGGGAAATGTATGGTGGTGAACATTACGCAGCTGTCATGTGTGCAATCATGTAGGAAAACGGCAGTTTAAACCTCTTTAGTGTTTTGTAGTGGTGATAAAACCTCTTGCTTGCAATGGTGTTGACACCGTCGCATGAGTCACTTAATAAAACATGTTACATTCAGTGAGTCCTACCACCCCTAAACGTTTGTAACGAATTGCAAGGTTTGATATCTGTCCACACAACATGCGTATTGTAGGGCCTCATGATGGCCAGGTGATCAGACCATTTGTCTCTGGTGGCACTGGCCTGGGTTCACCTCCCACTCGTGCCATGTGAATTCAGTTTGAGGTATGACACCTTGGGGGCAGTTGTTCTTGGGGTTCTCCCATTTTTTTCTGCATGATGAAACCCTATTCTATCCTCATTAAACTTGCCTCATCAGTTTTTTTGTATTTCCTGATTTCAATAAAGTCTGAGGGCCTGATGACACAGCTGTAAGGCCAGTCGGTATCCTCGTCAAACTCCAAGACCTGTGTGTATTGTGGTAAAGTTTTCCATACAGGTAACATATTGAGGGTCTGTATCGCATGGTGCCAATTTTTCCTGAACGTTTTGCATGGAAAAAGTTGTTCCTTTTGGATGTCCTGGAAGATCGTAACCGAGGTTTCGAAATTGTGTATGGGTTAGCTCCTAGTGCTCATAAACGTTTGAGTGAAACTAATTTGAAATTATTAATACATGGAAGGCTCAGTGTCAAAGTGAACTTAGACAAAATGGGCAAAAAAATGAACTTAATTGTCTTTACTTCATTCTCCATACGCAATAATGTTGATCCTTGTTTCACTATTCACCACTAACTGAATCCAAAGTTGATTTAAAAGCAACTTTTGAGACTGAAACATGAAATTTGAGTGATTGTTTTGGAGATTGCAGCTTTGATTGATTTTGAATCAATTTGGTTTTTTTGTTGAACAGGAAAAAGACTTGGTGGCAGTCGAGAAATGGCGAAGAAGAAGTGACAATTCAATTAGATCTGGAAGCTGAATTTCATTTCACTCATTTAATCATCACCTTCAAGACATTCCGACCAGCTGCCATGCTAATTGAAAGGTCGTATGACTTTGGAAGGACGTGGCATGTAAGTACAATGTTAAATTCAACTCATGTTTGTTGTTGTTTCAAATTTTATTTTGATTTGTTTGAGATTGATGAATGAAATCATAAAATTCTTTGTAGGTTTACAGGTATTTCGCATATGACTGCGCCGAGTCATTTCCCGGAATTCCAATCGGACCTCCCAGAAGGATCACTGACGTTGTTTGCGAGACGAGATACTCAGGTGTTGCACCTTCTACTGAAGGAGAGGTATAATTTTACAGTTTTACATAATATTCACATACACATTTTGTGTTCATTTTGTCAAGATTATATGTTATATGTCTTATTGTATGATATTTTTTTAAGATTATCTTTCGCGTCTTACCTCCAAATCTTCCTATTGACGACCCATACAGTTCGGAAGTACAAAAACTTTTGAAGATGACAAACTTGAGGGTCAACTTTACGAAACTTCACACCCTCGGCGACAATCTTTTGGATCAAAGGCGCGAAATTAAAGAGAAATATTATTATGCTATTTACGACATGATTGTTCGAGGTTCTTGCTCTTGTTACGGTCACGCGAACCGTTGCGTTCCTATTAACCCTAGTCCGAGTTATCCACCTGATATGGTACCACTTTTCTTGTTTAAGAATATTTCTGAATTGCTTGTTTGAAACTACAAATGTTGAGTATTATCAATAGGTACATGGTAAATGCGAATGTACTCATCATACAAAAGGACAAAACTGCGAAGAGTGCGAAGATTTTTATAACGATTTACCTTGGAAACCAGCCTACGATAAAAACATTAACGCATGCCAACGTAAGTTGATTGTTTAAGAACAAGTACTACTGCTGAAATTTATTTATTAATATTGGACGTTTATTTTAGGTTGTCAGTGTCATAACCACGCAACGCGTTGTCACTTTGATCTTGCTGTATTCTTGGCAAGTGGCAACATCAGCGGTGGTGTCTGCGACGAATGCGCTCACAACACAAATGGCAACAACTGTCAGTACTGCAAACCGTTCTATTATCTACATCCTAGTCGGAATATGGATGATCTAGATGCTTGCCAACGTTAGTAATGTTCTTTAATTTTAGGAATTCACAAAACAAATTCAACCTAATTTGATAATTGAATCTGAGTGCAGAAACAACAAGTCACAAAAATTTCAAAAATGTTTCTTGTATCAAATGGCTTTGTCTGGGGTAGACACACATTTGGTGAAGAAACCACATCAGTCTCATGCTTAGTTAACTTGCAAAAGAGTAAATTTAGTCACTCACATGCATGTTATGGAACAGTTTTATTGCCTGCTGTAAAAATTTAAAGAATGTGACTCATGTTGTTTCTGCACTCAGCAATTCAATTGTAGGCTGATATAAGAATACTGACAACTCTTCATTCACATCGTAATGGAACTCTTGGAACGGAACTTTATCATGAACCAAGAGTTGTCTGTATTGTAAAGTAATTTTGAAATAATTTTTCACATTTATGTTGCAGCTTGTGATTGTGACCCACGTGGATCTATCGACGATGGCATATGCGATCCAATAACCGATCGTGAGAACAGTTTGGAGGCTGGACGCTGTATTTGCAAGCCCAATGTTATGGGCGATCGATGCGATTTCTGCAAGAATGGTTTTTGGAATTTTGATGGTTCTGAAGACGGTTGCGAATGTATGAATTATTTTTCTTCTATTTAAATTTTGTATTTTGCATGACTCAAGAATTATAATTACTTGTTCATTATAAAATCTATTGACTATTTTTCGATTATTTTGTTTTACAGCATGCACTTGTCATCATCTTGGTACCGTTGAAAATCAAGGATGTAACCAGTACTCTGGTGAATGCACATGTAAACGTTATGTCACTGGACAAAAGTGCGATCAATGCTTGGTATGTTATAAATTGTGACCTGATATTTATTAGTGATACTTTCTTTGCTAATAGCTAATATAATCTGTAGTTGTCGTCATTTATTTATTAGATGATGCTATTCATTGATTAGTTGAAAATATGATTGTAATATCAAAAACATATAGTTAAGGATGCTTGCAAAGCAGATGATATAGATACAAACGGTTGACACTGTTCTTGTTTAAACATGGGTCCGGAAATGGATACTCATGTTTATGTGCATGGCTATAGTTATTATGAGACAATAAGCCTATGCATTGACTTGACTTCACCCTGTGCTATCTCGGAAGAGAAGCATTTCTGGACTCATGTTTCTATGGGTGATTTGATGCAGCATTTGTGGTTAAAATTGGACTAGACTTTTTAGGATCACCTTGTAGTAACATAATACTGTTGGGTATTAATTTACAGCCTGAACATTGGGGCCTTAGCGAAGATCGTGATGGTTGTCGACCTTGCGATTGTGACCCTGGTGGTGCTTACGATAACAACTGCGACGTCATCAGTGGTCAGTGCCGCTGTCAAGCTCATGTCACAGGAAGACGGTGTGATCAACCAGACCAAGGATTCTTTGCTACTGCCCTAGACTATCTTACGTATGAAGCAGAATTAGCACGGGGAAGTGAAGTAAGTTACAAAAATTTTTCACACATGAGTGTTCCGTTTTGCTTGTATACTGATTGATCTATATTATTGGTTCACTTGAGTTTATTCATTGAGATTGTTTGCTTATTTATAGAATACTCAAGTAGTGATTCGAGAACCTTATGCCGACAGAGAGAATCAATGGACAGGAACAGGGTTTACACGTGTTTTCGAAGGCTCTACGCTGAATTTTGACATTAACAATGTTCCTCGCACTATGGAATATGATATCTCCATTCGTTATGAACCTCAGGTACAGTTTTAATTTGAATATTTTAGGTTATATATTTTTTTTTTAAATTGCATCTCACCGAATAATGATGGTTTCATCTACACGACTATAAATTAAAATTAACATCCCGTGCTATTATTTACATGTTATTATTGGGCATAACTTAATCCCAGCGTTAGTACTAAAAAAGATGTAGGATGATTCTCTTGCTAGGAAACACTAACCAACTAACCACTCCATAACTTTGCAGCGTTTCTCAGCAAAAGAATCACTCTGTAGTTTGGTAACAAAACTTCAAGCCTAATAGTTTGCCAATTGAATACTTACAATTTTTATTCCACCCAACATGCTGAACCTTTATGGTTAGATAACCAAAAGCCTAAGGTAAGACGATTCTAGTAACTTTGTGCTTATATTATTTGCAGAGTTGTTTTAAATAGCAGTTTAATTAGTTGATCTTGGGTATGGTTCATCTTAATCACTAAGGATGGATAGGTCAAAATATCCTGACTATAATTAAAATAATTGAGAAATTCAAATATACATTTTCATAACCTATTCTTCCTACAGAAATTAGATAGACCATACCCAAGGGTAAACTAAACTGCTGATTAAACCTACTAATTAAAACAACTGGTTATTTTAATTAGTAGGTTACAAATGTTTTGTAATTCCTTTCTGCTTAATCTTAGGCAGCGTTCACTTTGGATGCTGTTAGCACTTTTAGTGCAAAAACCGTTCAGACAGTCGATAATAACTCTTGTAACTTACATAGACCTTATACACATTATCGATGCGATACACATTATGTCTTTGGACGGTTTTGCGCTAAAGGCGTTAACAGCTTCCAAAATGAACATGGCCTTAATTTTCCTGTTCTAACCACTAAGCTTTCTAAGAATAAAACTCACTTGGATAACAAGAGATTAGTAAATCAAAACAGTTTAATTTAGTACCAGTTATGTTTTATATTTTGTTTGACAAAGCGCAATGCTAGATGAACAAATTTTACAATTTTATTAAAATTTTTATTGTCATACATTGTCAATTTTATTGTCATTATTGTCATACTCTCCTTCGGGGAGTGCCAGTTTGTTTGCGATTCCGTGGTAGGGAGTGCATTCCAATGGTCTTTAGGAACTGGCTAGTGGAGTACCACAGGATGGCATGGGATGGTCACGTGTAATACATTCTTGAAGCATTACAACTGGCTTTTATATATAAGATGCTGGATTCTATGCATTGCAGGCAACATATATCCTTGTGTATTTATATAACTAAAATTCTTGTGTGATGGATGTGACGTCGGTATCAATGTTACACTCAATATAACTAAGAAATTTTTCAATGATTTTATCCTGCATTTTTTTTATCATACCTAACCGTTGCGTGTGACAGGAACGTCACATTAGTTATAGTTTAAAATACTAACTATGATTATAATCATAAATTTGTATACTCATTACAGGCACCGAGGACATGGGAATATGTCCAGGTTGTAATAGAAAGACCTGGTCCTGTAGATCCGAATGACAAATGTGCAAACACAATACCACAAGATGATCGCAAACAGGCTAACCTTCCTTCAGGTGCAAAAAATGATTTGTTTTGTCAATTAAAAACAATACAAAAAAATGTATTGTTTTGATTTTATTCAAATAATATTTTGTTGGCTTAGACTTAGAGTATAAACCTGCCAACTCCATTTTAGGAAGTTCACAGGAAAGGCATGAAAGTAAATAAAAATACATGAATTATATAGGAAATTTTTTTTTGTATCACATTCATTCTAAGTTAAAAGTCAAATTGAGCTGAACTGGTTTTATTAGTTGATGGGACATGTCATTCATGCTCTTTCAAATGGTATGTTAATCTTAAAATGAGCTAAAAATGAAGTTAACAGATTTACACTCTAAGCCGACGGTTTATATTTTGATTTTAAGTTATCTTTAATCTTCGTAGGAGGTCGACACACTGTTGTTTTTCCACCTGTTTGTTTGGAACAAGGCCGATCTTACAAACTGAAAATTGATTTTAGGAGATATGACACTCAAGTCGATACTCCAACCGCATCTGTGCTGATAGATTCAGTATGTGTGCTTTTTAAAAAATTATGGTTACATTTTTTAGCTCAAAATAATGTGACTACAAATTTGTTACCTAAGATTTCTGTTCTTTGTGAAATCTAGTTTTTCTGTAATTATTTGTATAACTTTTTTAGGTTGCTCTTATTCCTCGTATCGACAGTATACCATTCTTCCAAGGTACTGTCGCTAACGAATATCGTCGCCAAGAATTTGAACGATTGAGATGTGCTCAAATGTTTTACGGTGTTCCGCGGTCACAAATCCATGAAACTTGTAAGAAGTACCTATGGAGTATTGGTGTATATGTTCATGGAGGAGCCCAAGGTTTGAGATGGCCATTCAATTTACATAATATTAAATAACAGTTGTTTTAACCCATTAACTTGAAAGTTGTTTTTTTTTTTTTGTGGTTTAAAAATTAACGTTTTTTTGGTTATTTGTTGGTAGAGTGCAATTGCGATCAAACAGGAGCGGTCAGTTCTCTTTGCGATACGCTGGGTGGCTATTGCTCTTGCAGGCCAAACATTGTAGGAAGACAGTGCAATAGATGTGCTCCAGGAACGTACGGATTTAGTCCAAACGGATGTCGAGGTAATTGTGGCTTAAGTTTTTGGTAATCTAATTGTTCTAGGTTGGGACTGCTCAACCACTCGATCACAATATATATTTTATACTTTTGGTAGATATTTCTTCAGAAATGAGAAATTTCTTAATTTAATAGTTAAGATACGTTTTAAGATTTTTTGTTTTCTTTTATAATCCTAATTTTGGGAAAAGTTAAATGTTAAAAATTATAATGTCCAAAAAAACTCATATTTTTTTTTTGTGTTTGTTTCATTATACATGTTCATATTTTGATATTTAATTGGTTTGAAGTATTTTATAAATTCTTCAAACCATGAATGTAGTTTGTTATTGAGGAGTTAGATACACAATGTAAACTTACTTATGTCATTATTCCTTGAAATGCATATATATGCCATTTTAGAGCAATCCACAGCATAAAGACATTGAGTTGCATATAATTTGCACTTTCGGAATTTTTGGAGCAAGAATATGGAACGGGACTATTGTAAATGTGAAATTTTTTGTGATTTCTTTCTTTTTGTCGCTTCACTTTTTGGTTGTTTCACTTGCTTGTTTTACTTCCAAACAGTGGCGGAGCTAAAGTTTTGGAGCCCTGAAGCTTGGAATTAATATGCGGGCCCCTTCTCAATCAATGGGGCCTTTCACAACAAATTGCTAGGCAAAAAGTAGCTAGTTGTTGCTAAATTGTTACGCAAAAACTCGATAGATATTGCTAAATTGTTAGATGTAGGAAACCTAATTTGAAAAAATATGCAACAACAGGACTTCTGAAAAAAATATATTTAAATATAAAATATATCAGGGGGTACAAAGTTTGTTTTGGGGTCCCTTTCTGTCTCGATTATATTAACCGTCTGTTCAAGAAAGCGAGTGATGTTTTTAGGGTGTATGTAAATTTGTTCCTTCCTACAGGTTAAAGTGCTTGATGGATTTTCATAAATGATGTGTCTATGGTTTTGTCTTAGTCTCACGAGTGACATGGGCTATATGCCCTCAATTAAAAACTAATGGTGGACGTTATGTGCAATAGTTGATGCGTAGTTTAGTTCTTTGTTTTTTTTAAAAAGGAAATTACAAACCAGCAATCTTGTTTGTAATATCATTTTTTAATACTAGTTTTTGGTTAATACTTTGGCCCAAGGGCCAGCACTTTTGTACCACGGGATCAGGTACAATGTATCCTCTGCACTCCTCTCTCATAGGCCCTGTGCAAAAATGTGGGGAAAAAAATCTCTAGAAACTCAAAATCGTAACAAAATGTAGCTAGTAATGAAACTAGTTAAATTTGTCGCTAGTACATTAAGTTCAGCTAGAACTTAAATACTTTGGGGATACTTAAATACTTAAATAATACTAAATAATACTTAAATACTTAAAATACTTAAAATAATACTTAAATACTTAAATACTAATGAAGCTTAAGCTTCATTAGTTTTATGGTAGACCCGCCACTGCTTCCAAAACAATGGAAAAGATACTGATCTTTTGAAAAAGGGTGTAAATGCATTTATAAATTAGCACGTTATTTGGAATAACAGCGTCATTACATTTTAAAATTAACCTGTAATTTGAGGCCCGTCAATTAAAGTTAATAATTTTTTTGGAAAACCTGTTTATTTTTCTTCTATAAATGTACAGTTGACAGGAATTCTTGTTATTCTTAAATTTGATGGTGCCAGAAATTTTTTGCCATTTTTCTCAAAACTGCTGAGTTTTCTGAGTTTATTCCACCCAACCTCTCAATTTTTATTTTTTTATCTTTTTATCTTTTATCTTACTTTAGCCCTATTGATATTCTAGCCCAAATCGGATAGAGCTAAATGTAGGTTATAGGCCTAAATCGAATTCTGTTATTGCCCACCTCCCCCCCTCCTTTTTCCATATGAGGTAGATTACAAGGCCTTGCTAAAATTAAGTATGCTTGGGTGTAGAAAAAGGTTTAAGCAGGGCACTGTTGTAGATGATTAAGAATTGAAGTCTTGCTTGGAATAATGTTGTATGTTACAAAAATTTAATATTGAGATTATTATGCAAAACTGTGCCTCATATATGGGCCTAGCTAGTGCTGGCAATGGGCAAACTCGTACCTACCTAAAACATACATATATCACTTCGAGATTGGGCATATAATATGTGACAATCAATGTGTTGCTGAATACATTTTTGCCATTTACTTAAAACTGAATTGTTACATGCAACATTATTCCAGGCATACCTTCAATTGTTCTTCACTTTTTTGTCTTTCCAGCTTGTGATTGTAATAGTATTGGATCCTTGGACAATTTCTGCGAGGGTCAAACGGGACAGTGCAAGTGTCGGCAGAACACATATGGACGACAATGTGACGAATGCCAACCAGGCTTCTGGAATTATCCCACTTGTCAGCGTTGTGAATGTAACGGACATGCTGATACTTGTGACTCTCGATCCGGCCACTGCATTGAATGTCGAGATTTCACAACTGGCATCTATTGTGACCAGTACGTTATTATGACAATTGTTGATGAATGTATATGAACTACTTATAGAAAGAGTTTTTGTTTTGTATAATTTTTTTTTTTAAGGTGCCAGACCAGTTATTATGGAGATCCACGTATCGGAATCAACATTCCGTGTCGTTCATGTCCTTGCCCAGGAACGGTTGAAAGTGGTCACAGTTATGCAACAACTTGTAATTTGGATCCAAGAACTCAAACAGTTGTCTGTAACTGTGAAGAGGGATATTCTGGTAAATCCCATGTTTATTTAAAAAATGGATATATTGTATATACCAGGTGTGATAAAAAAAAAACCGAGGGAGTCCAATTAGTACTCTCGTGGTAACGTTGAAAACATCTTAGCTGTTTATTGAGGCTTGTCTGGTCCCAAGTGTGATCTCACAAAGAATGTGAACTTTTCCACTTAAGCAATGCGCGCGCGAGTTTGTTGCCACTCCTATCTAACCAGCTCTGTGATGATGTGTTTCTGTTTGCTTTTTTACTTTAGCCCGATTCTGCAATTCTTTTTTTGGGGGGGGGGTGAGCTAAGATGTTTACAACATCAAAAAAGGTGACTGGTTGAATTGTGCACGTGCAAATACTTTATCTTACTTAGTGATATACTGTAAAATGTACATTTTGTTAACAGAATGCATGCAGAGTTGCATGCTCTGTTTTTTTTATCACACCTTGTATATAGTCACCATTTTGTTTGCAAAAAACAATATACATAACCTTTACTTTTTTGTGAGAAAATTACATTTCCAAATTGTAGGCGATCGATGCGATTTTTGTGGAAACAATTATTATGGAAACCCAGAGACACCTGGAGGAAAATGTCACAAATGTAACTGCAACAATAATGTTGACGTGTTTCGACCTGGAAACTGTGATTCTCGAACTGGAGAGTGCAAACAGTGCTTGTTTAACACCGAGGGATTTTACTGCGATCAATGCCAGGCGGGATATTATGGAGATGCGATTCAACAACTTTGTAGAGGTCAGTATAATTAATACGGAAAGTGAAAGTTAAGATACAAGGTGTTCCTAAAATGTCTAGTCAAACTTTAACCACAGATGCTATGCATCAAAACAAACCAAAAAGTCAGTATGAACATGGGTCCAGAAATACTTCGTTCTTTGAGATAACACAGGGTGAAATCACATAATTTCATAGCCCCAGTGTCTCATAATTGCTGTAGGTATGCAAATGAGTTTTGAGTTTCTGGAACATGTTTATATGGGCTTTTCACATCGTTTTGATAAGCAGCGTTTGCAGTTAACATTTGATTAAATTACACCTTGCAGGAGCACCCTGTATATGAAGGTTCGTATATCATACTTGTTTGTATGAAGGTTCATATATCATACTTGTCTTTGTTAGAGTGTGTATGCAACTTTCTTGGCACAAATTCATCGCAAGGCCATTGTGATCGATTGAGTGGACAGTGTCGTTGTTTACCTAATGTGGCTGGCATATCGTGCGATCGTTGTGAAGAAAATCATTGGAAAATTGCTAGTGGTGAAGGATGTTCACGTTGCAGCTGTGATCCATTAGGTTCACTTTCTCAGCAATGCAATGAAGTAACTAAAATTTTGTGAACACTTGACTTTTTTTCATGCTCCAATTAAAATGTGTTATTCATAATTTTTAATGTTATTTGTTTTCAGTATGATGGGCAGTGTTTATGCAAAGAGAGATTTGGAGGTCGACAATGTAACGAGTGCCAAGCCAATCACTGGGGTGATCCAAATATCGAATGTTATTGTAAGTTTTATTTTCGTAGATTCTAATGCATGTAAGCATTGGGTAAATGTTGCAAACACTCTAATGTTTGATTTCTTTGTTCAGCCTGCAACTGCAATAGAGAGGGTTCGGCAACGATGCAGTGTCATCGGAACAATGGTTCTTGCGTCTGTCTTCCTGGTATGGGTGGAAAATTGTGCGACCAGTGCGCGAGAGGTTATTCCGGTCGTGCTCCCTACTGCGATCCATGTGGCGAGTGTTTCGACAACTGGGATATTATTATTCAAGAATTAAAAGGTCAACATAATTTTTTTAGGGTTTCATTTGGGGGGAGGGGTGGACATTTCTGATGAACTGAAAATTTATTTCTTTGTACGATATATTTCTTGTATAATACATATTTTTACAAGGGAAAATCAATAGTATCAGAAAGTGGCCTACTGCAACCAAATATAGAGTTGATATCATGTCATTACTTAATACCTAATAAATTGTCTGGTATACAGGGTGTCTAGAAAAATATATACAGCTTTTGATTATTAATGTTTGTTTCCATAAATCCAGTTTTATTTTATAATGAAAACAGCGAGCAAGAATATGCATTTACACAATGTCCCCAAATTGCCATCTTTAAATAACTGACATTGAGTTAAACTAAATGCAGAATATGTAGTAATCAAGCAGTGATGTATGTACTTCAGTTTCTCGACAATGTCAACGATGCTTGTATGAGAATGGAAAACAATTTGAACATTTGCATTGATGCAATTTTTTCCCCACATTTTTCATTATAAAATTAAAGTTATGAAAATAAACATGATATGAATTACAGTTTTCTTGACACCCTGTATAAATACTTTATTTTGATTATTGAGTAGTAACGATATATATAATTTTTTTTCAAGCAGCCCCTATAGAAAGGCATAAAGGTTGGTATTGAAATTACACTGCATTGATTACATGCTTTGCCCAACTCTTGATTGTTTTGTGACATAGCTGCCTTTCACTTTGATTATGTTTATTTGATCACTGATGAACCAATGATGATATTTTTGTGGTCTAATTAATATATAATGGATAAATGAGCCATGTTATAGGCACATTTTTAGTTGTACAATGATAAAACTTGAGCGGCTTGATTCTGAACTTGAGACCATTTCTTTATAACAGAGGAAACACAGCGATTAATTGCATTGGCGAACACGGTCAACTCAACAGGCGCCACTGGTGGATATCCAGATCAGTTCAAAGAAATGGAAGAGAAACTTGCTCGTGTGCAAGAAATTCTAGAAAACACCAATATCACAAATGTTGATATAGGAAATTTGCAGGGATTGATTGATGATTTGAAGTAAGAAAATAGTAATTTTTATTTAATTAATAATATAGGGTGTTCCTAAAGAGATCAAGTCAAATTTAGCTACAGATGCTACAGATGCATCAAAACAAAGGGGAGGGGGTAAAAAATTGCCTAAAAATTGTTGACATAATTAATGGATGTCTCCTAATTGCTTTGTTTTGATGTGCCAGCATCTGTGGTTAAATTTGATTGGACCTTTTAGAAACACACTGTATAGTTTGAATAACAATAATTCAGTTTCATTGTCATATTAATCATAATTTTTTGTATTGGTCTTAAAGTTTTTTTAAAAGTATTTTGCTACAGTGTGATTAAAAATACCAGTCTTTTGTTTAAGTACACAGTCTATTGAATAGTAAAATGATGCTTTTATTTGTTACAGTCAGCAATTGAGAGCTCATACAAATAGAAAGAAAGTCATCGACGAAGAAGTCGATCAGACATTGCAGCGAGTTATTGATGCTCAACTTCAGTTAGGTGTATTGAAAGACCAAAAGAAAGACGTTCAAACGAAAACAAAGGACCTAAAAGACAAGGCTCGTGCACTCCAAGAAGCTGATGTTGATGGTCAATAAATAAATTTATAACAAATTTCAAGGATATCAACTGAACTTCAATAAATTTTAACATAAATTTTGCTTACAATGTTTTTTACAGGGGCTTTGAACATCACTCGTGAAGCTCATGCACGTTCGCAAAAAGCACAAGCCAAAATTGATTACACGGCAGATATAGTGGCACGTTCTGCGCAGGAGCGTAAACGTACAAACAATCTCATCGACCAAGGAATGAGCTATTTCAATCGCACTTACACTGACAATGAGGCGACATTAGGTGGTATTGACAACGAAATTGAATCTCTGGAACGTGAAATGCCAGGGCTAAACAATAAGGTATGGAAAGTAAATTATGTTTAAGTGTTGTTAAAGAAACTAAAACAAACATACTTAAAGTAAGACGAATAAGACTACAGATCACTCAGGGAGAGAGGATGATATAGGATTTATGATTTATTTACCATATGTTATATACCTATTTTCGCAAATATAAGACACTTCTTATACAAAGATTTTACGCAAAGCACTCCTTAACTGCATCTTATATTCATGGGTGTCTTGTATAAATTTTAATAAACAACTAGGTACAATTAAAAGATCATTATTGATTATATTATCGGTAAAAATTTTATATGAATGAGTGTTATTTGGGTTCTTCAGTATCCTCTAGTGTCTTTATTACAAAACATCACATTAGAGCCAATCACAACTTAAGTTTCATTGTTCAGTAAGCTGTTTCTTAGGTGTATCTCATGGGTGCATCTTATAATTGAGTGCATCCTATATAATTTTTCACTTAAACCTCTAAAAACCGTGTCTTATATTCGGGTGCGTCTTGTATTTGAGTAGGTCTTATATTCGTGAAAATACTGTAATTTCTTAAAGGACATGAGAACAAAACACAAAATATACATATAAGATGAGTTATGGTACAAAAAATGCATAAAATTGTGCATAAAAGCAAATCCCCAAAAATTCTGGAGTGCTTTTGAACAGAAGTATATGCAAGACAGCATATTAGATAGGATTAACTATTAGTATATATCGTTATATATATATTAACACATCACTATGTGTTGATTGCATTCATTGTACCCTGAATAGATTTTGAAATTTTATGCAAAATGTATAAAAATTTATTTGTATTTACTGATTAATCTATTTAATACTTGTATATTGATATTTATCAGGTTTGCGATGGCTATGGTGATCCTTGCGACCTTCAGTGTGGTGGTGCGGGTTGCGATAAGTGCGGTGGTCTAAGCTGCAGCAACGGAGCCTTCAACAAAGCCAACGATGCGTATACTTTTGCCACCGATGCAGATAAACGATTGAGAGAATTGGAAAGCAATGCAACTGCTCTTCAGATCAATGTGAGTACCAGTGTCTGCCTATTCTCGAAAATACAGTGTATGTTTATATTTTTGCAATAAATAATTTAACTTTTTTTAAAAATGCAGTTGATTGAAGCTAAAAAAGATGCTGATCAAGCTAAAGAAGAAGCTCAATTAGCGTACGACAAAGCTTTGGCTGCCAAAAACAAATCGGACGATATTCGTGAAGCGATTGAAGAAATATTAGAACGCATTGAAATTTTTCTCAGCATGGATGTCGCCACTCCGGCAGAAATCAGGCTTCTTGCTCAGCAGGTTTGTTTTTTATTTACTCTTATTTTCTTTTTGTACTCTTATGTAACTAGGGCTAAGTGTTTTTTTTTTCTGGTTGCTAATGCAAACATTCTTTCACGGACAGATACACACACTTGCCTTTTATATACTGTAGTTTAAAATGAAACTAGTCTCTATTTTGAATTTCTTTACATTTTAATGAAACAAGTCTTCATTTTGAATTTCTTCAATTTCTTAGAGTTTCGTTGTTTGTACAGGTTGACAACTTAAAATCCTGACTCAAAGCCATTCTGGATAAGTGATTTTTTTGGATAACTAGTGGTTTGATTTTTTAAATGAGTAGTTTTTAATTTACACCTTTAAAATTATCTTTAAAGTACCTTAGCCTGTAAAGATGTAAAAGTTGGATGATTAAAAAGAAAAACAAAAATTACGCTACTAGTTTGCAAAGAAACTACCATAGATCAGGAGCCTTAGTATTTGCCAAAAGCAGCTGATAGTAACAAGTCTTCTTGACCTATTATACATGATGTTCCTGACAGTTCTGGTCTGCAAAACTATTAATTTGGCTAGTGGCAGGTCATGTCTGACTACTAGGAATCCATTTATGTCTAGTGTTTCGAGGATCAGATGATGTAATCGTAAGGCCAGTCGGTGCCCTAGTTAAACTCAAAGTACCTATCTACCCCCACTGGTGTTAAGGAATTTGAAGCTATTGATTTGTAAAATATAAAAAGTTTCAGTTTTGGATTATTCCACGTAAAAAGGGACATTTTTTCTTATGGGGAAATTTAACTCGAAAGTCGAATAGTCTGAAAGTTTGACCATTTGTTGGAAAGGATTGTGTTTGAAGTTTGAGGGTCCACTGTATATGTATCAGTGTTAAATTTATGTTTCAATTACTGTTATTTTATAATTAAAAACAAGCTTTTTGGTTGCTACATTGCTCATTGTCTACATTTCTTCAATATGCTCAATTCCAGATCTTGTTCGGGTGTTTATAGACAAGAAGTATAAAATAATATTACAATTTTCATTACTTTTTGAGTTTTCATTACTAAAACACTCCTAATTCAGACTGGTAACGAAAGTGACTGTTATATTTTATTTTCTTTCTTTTTAAACATGAAGTAATTTAAATATCTCAACAAATCTTTGAGCACCATGACTCTTTATCTAAATTGACATGAAGTTATATTTCTCAAATCATGAAAACAAAAAGAATAAAATTGAAAGTTTCAATCTCTATAAAGTACTGTCACATTTTATGTAATGTAAATGATCGTTGTATTTTATTTTTTATTCCTAATTTACAATGAAAAAATTTATCAAATCTTGTTGAGGAAGTTAAATATTAAACATTGTAAACATTGTAAATAATTGTGAACATTGTAAATGTTGGGGTGAAACTAGTAAATTACTGTGAAATCACAATTTGAAGTATTTAACATTTTTTTTTTTAATGTAACGTAAGTGACCGTTAAATCGCTTTCTTGTTGATATTTTTACAACACACAGTTGACAAAAGATCACCTAGCAGACACTGCTTAAACATTATGTAGCATCATACATACTTCTTAATACAAGTTCTATACTAACTGTAAGTGTGAACTCGGGGTACAGAATAATTCTTAGTTATAAACATTGTTTTCATGTTTTTATTTTTGGCTTAAATGTACACCGTATCAATAGTTCTTTTCCTGTGTAGTGTCATTGTAAACAATATTAAATTTCATTGTTGCAATTTCTAATTAAATTACATTATAGATTATGCGATTTAATGTTTTTTGTTATTTCTTGCTGCGTTCAGTGTATGAGTGAAGAGGTAGGTAACGATAACAAATATCTTACGTTCAAAATAATGACCATGTTTTACAATGAAAACTTATTATACAATTTTAATAGCTTGCTTTCTTTCTTTATATGCTATATTATAAACTATGTAATCATGATATACTTTTAATCTTCTTTTTTTCAAGGTGATGGAGAAATCGATTTCATTGGATCCAGAACAGATCAAAGATCTAGCCCAGCAGATTAACGATACAATTGCCAGTCTGACTGACATTGATGCGATTCTAGCTAACACAGCGGGCGATCTGGAAAGCGCTAGACGTTTGAAAGCGCGTGCCGATAAAGCAAAGTAAGCATGTTTTCATTGAAACTGGAATAATAATTGTACATTTAATTTCACTTCTCTTTTATGTAAGTATTATAACTGAAACATAGCCTGGAAGTTTGAGCACTGTGGTACACCATTGTACGTCATTGTTTGTATATCAGCAAAATTTAACAATTTTAGAAAACAAGCTGAAGGAGTGCTAGAAATGGCAAAAGAAGTAGTGAAGATGTTGGGTGATGCAGAAGATGCTCAGAAAAAAGCAAAAGAAGCCATCGATAAAGCTAATGCAGACATTGGAACTGCCGATTTGGATTTGACTCAGGTATCAAAGCTAGCAACTTCTGCCAGTGCTTGGGACTGGGTGTCTCATAATTCATCACCTCATTTATTTTTTACTCATTTACTATTTTTACTCGTTTACTCATTTATTGGTATTTATAAAAAATATCTTCTAATTTATAAAAATAGTGTACTTTTCCGCTAGCATCAGCGGTTCACCAAGAAATTGTATCTTGAAAATTGATAGTTTTGGGACCATCATGTAGGCTGTATAACAAATACTATTTTTAATCTTTTGTTCTATCTTCACGGTCATTAAACATCATAGTTTGTTTTTATTTCATTTTACCTAAATTTATTTTTAAAATTGAGATCTTTATTTTATTAAAAAAAATATTTATTTCTTAAGTAAATTTTTTAATAATTTTTTATTCAATTTAACTTGAAAATCCCAAAACCTAAGTTGGTGCAAGTGCACCACCTTGTACTTTACTGCCGGCGCTCATGGGGTGAATGAATTATGAGACAACCAGTATTTTAAAAGGATACACCACATTTTTTAATGCAGTTTTTAGTATATCTTTTGACAGATTGCAAAAACATTGTTGCTATATTGTGTGTATATGTTTCTCCTTAATAGATTGCAAGTGAAACAGCAGCTGCTCAAGGGATAGCTAACAAGTCTCTCAGCGACCTTGAGGAACTCCAACTGAGATTGGATAATTTGAAAAAGAAATATGTTGAAAACGAACGTGACGTACAAAAAGCGTTGAACGAAGCTAAAGTTGCCAATCATCGAGCACAAGCTGCCGCAGTGGTAACTAAATATGTTTTATTTCTTGTTTTATACGGTGTCATTGGTGTTCACACTTATGGCTGAGATTTGCTTTGGGTTTTTTTCATTGAACTCCATTATGTCATTGCTAGAGTGCTGACGACTTGGAGGAAAAATACAATGACGTGCTGAGACAGTTGGATGATAAAATACGATCGAAAGGAGATTCTCGTGGCAAAGCGGAAGAGTTGAGAGATCGGGCTAATGACCTTGCTCATAACGTCACTAGTAAAATGCTGGAATTGCAAGGTATGTCCATGATTTACTGTTGGCCTGTATTCTCGTATAGACATAAAATATAAGAATTGATATAACCCGATAGAGGAGGTGGGATAGAATAGTCATTTGGTTGAGTATCGACTGAGTAATGTTTTCGCTTTTTCGTATACGCTATATATTAGCTTCACTTGTGAGTAAGTTTGTGAGTGAGTGAGCTGGGAATTGAATGTATACTGCCGTCTACAGGTGTTTATTCGAATGCACTGTATAGTCTAATGCAGTGGTTTCCAACCTTTTTTCCCTGGCAGCTCATTTCCATAAATTGTACTCTTAATATTAGCAATGTACAGTATCATAATTGACATGTGAACAATTAGTGCATACATTTTTACATTTAAAAATCCAAAGTTACAGTGAAATGTAACATATGTAATATAATAATAATCTTTATTATTTACAATTTAAAAATGTTATTTAATAAGTTTACCACTTTTGACTTCTTTTACACTGTTGACACTTTTGTACCTTTTTCCACCTTTTGGTGAATTTTTTTTGCGTTAAGGCGTCAACTCCTGGCCACCGGTTGGGAACCGCTGGTCTAATGTGTTGCATAAAGTGAGAACTGCTTAAATTGAAATCGACAGTTCAATGTAACAAAAATCGCATAAATCGAAAATGGAATTACAAAATATAAATCGAATGTTTGATTACCCAAAGATTGCATAAATTGAAATTTGCATAAATCAAACATACCAAAAATCACTAAAGCGAGAACTGCATAAATCGAAAACTGCAAAAGCTCAATGTAACAAAAATTGAATGAATCGAATCGAAAATTGCAAAAATCAAAATTGGAATTACTCAACATAAATCGAATGTCTAATTACTCAAAGATTGCATAAATCTAAATTTACATAAAACGAAACGAAACGAAACTTGCATAAATGCAAAATGGAATTATTACTCAAAGATCACATAAATCGAAATTCGCATAACTCAAATGTATGCATAAAGCGAAAAATCTCATAAAACAAAGAATCGCATAAATAAAAAAAACATTTGCATCGTAAATTGTGCAAAACAAAGCGAATTTAGCTCAAATAGTTTAATTTCATATTTTTGTTGAAATCTTGCTTTTTTTAGGATGTTTCAATAGAAAATCACATGCATTTCACTATCAGAAGTTCAAATTTTTGTAATACCGTATTTAAATTTATGTATTATTTTTTACACAGAAATGGAAAGTAAATTCAATGAAGATGAAGTGAAACTTCGCGACCTTAGTGAAGAACTGGATATACTCAATGCACAAATGTCTGGCTATTTGGAACACATCGAGAAGAGAGCGGCATTTTACAGAGATTGTCAGACATAAGACATCATAACTGCAATCACATAAATACAAATCTTTTTTACACAGCGAAAAACATGTTCTCGTTTTATTATTATTATTATTACAATTTTAACAAAACTACATTTTTGATCGAATTTTTGATTAATTTTTTTTTCAAACAAAACATTTTTTTAAAGAAATATTTTGTTCTCATGGTGCCAAAATAATTTTTATGGAAAATTATTTTGTATTTTTTTAATGTGTATTTTTTGATACTGCATACTTTCTCTACTTCTTAAATAATAAGAATATCATTTATGTTGTTACCATTAAAATTAAAACATGCATATTTTTCAATAATTGCTTTTTGACGTAGAATTTGAATCTCTTTTGGTTCATACTTATGCCGGAAAAAATTATTTACTTTATGCTGCGTATGTTTGCCTACTTAAAATCTTACTTTAACGTTTGATCACTAATTCACATAGGTGATTATCAGTGATGGGCACCAACTACTTTAAAAGTAATTCAACTACAGTTACTAACTACTGCTTGCTAAATAAAATAATTAATTATAACTACTACAATTTTGTAAAAGTGAATACAATTACTTTTCTGACTATTTTACATTAGTCAGAAAACGTTGTAACTAATTTTCTCAACTACTTCTCCACTGTGGCAACTGAGGTGAGACTAGCATAAAAAGTTAACATTACTTTTATATAATTTAATAGTTAT
This sequence comes from Cryptops parisi, assembly GCA_034695005.1. Taxonomy (NCBI): domain Eukaryota; kingdom Metazoa; phylum Arthropoda; class Chilopoda; order Scolopendromorpha; family Cryptopidae; genus Cryptops; species Cryptops parisi. The sequence goes on from JAQIWH010000204.1 coordinate 60,836, forward strand.
TTCATTATTTGTTTCAACTTTGGTGGATTAGCTTTACATTGCATGGAGGAATGCACGCAAAATAACCATCTTTTCAAACAATTTGTGACCTTCTTTAGTATTTGACCTGCCATACTAAAAAGACACCAGCAGCACTGCAGATTTCTGAAAATTCACAGTAGTTATTCATTAACATTATTGGTAGTAGTTAGACTATCATGTAAAGTAATTAAACTACGTAGTTGTAATCAGTTCACATGAAGTAGATATAACTACCCAATAATTAAGGTAAAAGTTGTTTGAACTAGTAGTTGAACTACTGCCCATCACTGGTTATTATTATTATTCATTTTTGCGATCATTCTCCGACAATTGAGTCACTTAGAATGTCATTAATCTTGTTTTATTTTGCATTTAATCGCATCTTTAGTTTTACAATGTACTCAACTAGGTGCGATGGACTTTTCAGCACCGTTTTAATGAAAATCCGAGGCTCTCTTGTCAGATGTTAATTATAGAATTATTTTATTTATTGTTAGCTCTTCTAACATGTTAACATTACTTATTTGTTGGAACTTATACAGCAATGGTCACTGGTTGACGTTTGGGAAGCTTTTTAAAAAAATAAAATTGTGGATTTGGTATATATAAGAGATTATGTAGCGTTAGCTTAAAAATCTTAATGAAATATGAATTTTAGTACTTAATTTTTTTTGTAGGGGGAGAAACAAAAGTATGTTTTAATTGACTTACTTTTCTGTGCAATGCAATAGAAGGAAAATAGTATGAAAATAATGTTTTTAGGAGTCGTTCTAATTTATTGCAGCTTTTTATTTTTTGTATGTTAGTTATTATCACACTGCCATTCTCAATATGATTATTTTTTTGTTGTATTCTGTTATATAATATTATTATTAATGTGCCATGTTTATTTCATTTTTATTGAAAAACTATGTGAACAACCAGTTTCATATGTGAAATGAGCCATTTGTTACGGAACTTTGCATATCACAGCAAGAATGTTAACGTTTCTCTGCAAGAGTTTATTTTAAAGGAATCGCACATCATTCACATACAATTGTATTGATTTTTTTTCCATCTTGAAGTAAATATCAATTGAGTTTATATATTTTTATTTGTTTATACTTAATGTATATCATTGATGCATTATGATTTTATTGTTGTAGTCTGTGGAGGCCATTTCACATGCCAGTTGAGTTGTCAAATGATCAACGAAGCTGATTTGAATTGATTACACGAATTACTGTTGGGATATAACATTAAAGTAAAATGGTAAGTCATTTATTTTGTTTTTAAATATTAGTTTTAGTTTTGATGAATTGATGTACGCTTATTAAATTGATCAAATTTTTGGGCCAATGCCATGAAACTGTTTATACAAAGCGAGTCAAAAGTACAGTTCCATGGGAATACTCGAAAGTATTATAATGAAAACGTTGAGTTTGGGATGTAAGTACCGTAGCACTCTTTGAGATGGGGCTCTTTAAAATGGTGATATTTCTATTGAGCCGTCAAATTGTTACATCAGAACCCATGAGTCGTAAACTATCGTTCTTTTTTATTTATTTCCGAGAATCCAACTGAAATGAAAACAAAAAACAATAGAACACCTAAAAGCTTTTAGGATTACTTTAGTATATTTCAGTGTAGTGTACACAACATCTAGAGTGGTTCTGTTATATTTAGTATTTGCACTTATAGAGAAAAGTTATGGAAAATACAAGGTTATTCATAATTCCGTGATACATTACAAAGTATTACAATAAAAAATGTGTTAAGTAGTTACGGGAAAGTTAATTTTTGTAATGTCACAGAATTATAAATAACCCCGTATATAAAGCAGTATAATGTACTTCAGTAATGTACAGTGTAATATACTACGTTTGTCATATTTGGTTCATGTTCTACTATGTTCATACTAGAAGTGGCCCCTTGCCATGCACGAGGGGCGGGGCTCATGACGTTTTGAGAACGTCACCCAATGGACGGACCAGTGGGTGGCCAACACAAATTCAGGTCACGCAGGTGGTCAGGGACTGACTCGGCTTGTTGGAATACTTTCTACAACAGATAACCAGACTGAGCGGAATTATTATGAAGATCTGGGACATTCTCATTAAGATATAAATCTAGAGAAATGTTGTCGATTACCAGAACCAGGACGAGCAGCGTGGATTTCTTAGAGGTCGAAGAACAACCGACCAGCTTTTTATCCTGCAGCAGAATTTTGAAAAAGCTTGGAAAGTGGCCAAGCCAGTCTTCATTTCGTTTGTGGACCTGGAGAAGGCCTACGACCAAGTTAATTGTGGTTTGGTGTGGGAGGTGGATGACCAACTTGTTGACCATTAGTACAAGGTGGATGACCAACTTGTTAGGGGCAATCTCGTCTCTGTACATCGAGAGCAAGAGTTATGTTCGGGTAGGCAGGTGTAGATCAGAGCTGTTCGCTGTGGTTGCTGGATTTTGCCAAGGGTGGGTACTGTCACATCTTTTGTTCATCATATATACAGGTCATCTGCGTTTTGCAGATGACCTTGGAATACTGGCATTCTCCCAGTCTGACCTACAGCATGCACTGAACAGATTTGCGCTCGAGTGTGAATCGGCCTCTATGAAAATCATCACTGCTAAGACCC